>JAVTVY010024879.1:0-91035 GCA_036873755.1 Hanleya hanleyi | reverse complement strand
CTTCACAGCCTACAGATTTACAGTGAGAACATTAATACAGTTGGGATTAAAAAAGAAAAGAAATTAACTTTCAACAAATAGAAATATAGCTGTAAGACCATATAGCTATAAGATAAATTTCACAGGGTGTCTAAAATTGTCTTGGAGGGCTCAGTATCCTCCATAAGCCTATAAAATATGAAACTCTTCCAAGCACAGAACATGCAATTTTGCAAAAGTACTTATGGAATGGTTGAACTTCATCCAAATATCACAGGCGACGTTTCACATCCACGTTTTACACATACGTCTTTTTTTCAAATCATAAAAATAGCTGTGCAGATCCCATTATTCAATAATTATGGTAAAGAAACTTTGCGATAATACGATCATCAAATAAATAAGTCAATTAATCGAGAGTATTAAGGATGAGAGTATTATGTTTCTTTTCAAATGTTTGTAGAATAATTTCAACAACGTTTCACCAAACGTATTCGAATATTTTATGAAGGTTTTCTTCAACGTCTGTAATATTTGAATGTTACATAAACATTACTCCCTGACGTTTTGTGAATGTATGTGTTTGAATAAAATTGTTACAACCTGATGCCAGTTTATAAATTCAGTATATAAGAACTGCTTTAAAGGTATTCAAGTTAAATAGTTTGGTGTTGCCGTACCAAGATGGAAATTGACAAAATAATACTGTTTGAAAAGAAATACCGACGTTCAAGTTCACGAGAGGGCGTCCGCCGCGAGAACATCTGGTTTCCCAGGCTTTCGAGCTATGCTCAGTTTTATTGTCCCTTTTATCTGGTGATTTATGAGAAAACCTCATCGGACCTTCACGTATGCGGGTATCCGTTGAGTTTTATGTTGGAGATCACTCATTGACCACAGGAACGACTTGACAACTCATGAGAAGTCCAACGTCCACCCGACTGTTGCTGCAAGTTCAGGCTAGTTTGAAGACGAATCATAGCGAGGTTTGTTTCTTCATACGAAAATGTCACCAACAGAATGGAGCATGCCATTACTCCGTATAATAACAATATATGGAGTACCATTGTTTGTGGCACAACCACGTCGGGTGAGTACTCTTTTGTTATGAACAGCAATCTCATTGAGTATTTTTCAAAGAATATTAACATATAATATTACCAATACCTGCTGGTTACATTTAATAGTTACAACCTGATGCCAGACCTTGTTACCAGTTTTTGTCTACTGTTCGTCTCCGACAATTTAGGCAGCATATATGCCAGGCTTCCTTAATGTTATCACATGTATTTAAATGGATTTTTTGCATAATCAGCTAATCAACTTTATGGTACTCATATGCCCTGGACTTTGTTTACATCAGTTGAACTCAATTTGCTCTGATATCCCTTACGCATTTTACTGCTACGTTTCGGATTTTCAAATGTACTCATTTGTTTGCACATTTTACAAAACCTTGGCTTTGTGTTTGCATGAGGAGCCAAACTGGCTATATCGGGAACTAATCCTTACTGAGTCAAGAAAGAATTGTGATCCGTGACTTCAGCTGATCAGCTGTTGATTCGTATAATTTCACTTCGCCAATGTTTTAACCCAACAGAATATTTTGAATATCAGAATAACTGACAATTTCATGTATATGTTCGATACTATATTTTCCGAGCATTCAAAGAAGGTGTATATATGTTTACAATAATGTATAATTTGTCAATATTGCATGAAAATATGCCAGTAATGACCAGTTCAAATTATTCCCCTTATTCAAAGGTAAGACGAGGCGAAATTATACGAACCAGTATATATATAGTGCGCTTGGGCCAGGGTAATATGGTGGCTTATCGCCATACGAGAAAACAGTCACGCCCGAGACCGCAGGTCGAGTGTGATAATGTTTTCCCTCAGGGCGATAATCCACCATATCACACTAGGCCAAGGACACTATGTATTTTATTATTCCGAATGTCCGTTCAGTACCCCAGGGGTGATTATTAGGCCATTCAAAAATCTCGTATTGCATCACTTTCTGATCTGACAGAGCCCCCACCCCGCTAACTTATATCAATTGCCAGGCGTCACAAGACGTTTAAAGAAAAGTGAAGACAGAATGAACAAAGCCAAATGTGAGATGTATGAATTCAACTGTTTATGTACGGAGATGAGATACACTCACCGATCCTGATATCGCAGGGTATGGTTCATACCACAGTCGTGTTGACCTGTTAATCAGTTTAATTTAAATGTGTAACATTTTATGTACATGAGCAGTGTGACTAACGTCACAGGATCTACGAAGTAGAGTAGGCATTAGGACTCGAACGCGAACTCAACCCTTGGAAATCCCCACCCCCAGTTGAAATCCTGCCTATATTAAGATGGGCACCGCCCAAGTCAGAATCGCCAGTGATTTTCATCAAAAATCACCAGGAATTTTCATCAAAAGTAAGTCAGCTCAGAACTTGTTGGTAACAGTCTTCTAATGCGCCTTCATTTTAACTAAAGGAAACAGATTGAATAATAAAGGTTCAGTAGATTTCAAGCTTTACGTGTGAAAATACATTTACATCTCTTTAATGGTTTTCAGTGCCCTTGTCCAGGATCAAAACAAAGTTTTGAATCACATTATTTTCCCAACAATAAAACATATTTTTATACATAGTACTATAGTAGAAAGGTTGCATTTATGTAGTTTACGGGAGTTCAACTCAAGACCAACACCTTCTCTGCACAAGATAATAATAATTCTATGTCATTCTCCTGAGCATAACCGGTACAAAGACGAATAAATAGCGTCTCTACATCACGTTGTTATATAGATATATGAGACAACACATTTTGGGTATCGGCAATCTGATGAATGTACTATTCCGATTTTCTTGTTTCACATTATATTCTATGGCGGTTGATCGGTGATTTTCTTCATTGATAAACGTTAAACCACCTCAGCTTCGTTGTGTGAATCGGAATTGCATTGCTGTGACACACCAACACACTCCGTGGCAGTGATTCTGTATCCCCTAATCAAGGAATCAAAATGGATCAAGATTTGAAATGACAAGAAAAATTGAGACATATTTTGTTTACAAATGTAATTTTTTGTTTAAATTATACCCAAGTGTGATATATAGACCTAGTCAATATTCAAGAGGTACAAAAAAACTCAAGTTATCATATTTCTACAGCATGATCAAAGTTACTTTATCTAGTTAAATTCTAGCAAAAGAAGACCTTTTAAACATGCCCTCAGTAAACTGTTATCATTGTCGCTCACACAGACTAATCTGAAGGATGATACCACATCTTTTCTTCTTCTGCTGGGTTATTGCACCACGCTGGCTTAATTGGTTGATGTAAGCCTGCTGTGGTCAGTGGTGAAATGTTTGGATGTGAAATAGGATACACGTTAAAGGCCACAGTTGACATGTATCTATAACAAAATACTGAATTGTGTGTATTAAGGCTGGCATAGCGGTGTAGATAAATGCACTAACAAATGATGGAAAATTAGCATTTCCTATTTCATAAAAACAATTACGGATGGCATATCCCACCACTGTGTATACAGTGAAACATACAGCCAAGGCTTCCCGATGGGCATGACAGTGTACTCGCTGAGCCATCAATAAATAATAAAAAGAAATAATTATAAATCAAGTTTTAATCAGAATTCGGTCAACTCAGAACTTGCTCGTAACAATGCCCTAGTGCACGTTCATGCCAAAAATCATGGTTTTAATGTCAACGGTTCGACGAAAGGATTCGGATGGACTGACTGACTGACTGACTCATTACCGGACAATTTGCGATCTGTAGTCTACTTCGTAGGAAAAGCCAGAATATGTATATAGTGTCGTCTGCCACTGTACCGGATGTGGAGGAACTTCCGTGACTACCCGGGTGTTTTCGTCTCGTCGGAGTGATATTGTACGGATTTTCAGACCATTCGGCAATCTTCTTATCGCCAGGGTGACATTTTACGGCAATCGGTAAATTTCGGAATGGGAGGGTGATAGTGTATAGAATTATCGCCCTCAGCTCACCACAATATGAAACCGTGTATATTATTACCCTCTGCCCAACCAATCAGAATAATGGGAATTAACATGAAGAATAATAATATAGCTGATCAGTGGAAATCACGGGTTAATGCACAGACAGGCTCACTCACATCCACACGTTTTTTTCTCTTGATAATGTGGAAAAAGGAATAGTTGTTCATGGGGCAATCTGCTTCTTGCTAGAACAGGTGCCATGGGTAAGAATGTCCTTGTGATTAGCGTCCCTTCTCATATCATTTTCTTTGGGGATGTTTGCCCATCCCTAGATGAAAATGCGGTGAAATATGTCCTAGTTGGGTTAGAAAAAAAAACGTTCATGACTACGGGACACTCGTACCTTCCCCAATGGAACTCAAAAACCAGTTTTGATAATACATGTACATTTTTGATTTTGTATTTTAATTATGATGAGATAATGGCAAAGTAATGAGGTGGACGAGGTAGAAGTGTCATAAGGCACAATGCTTCTCAAATAACTCATCAATATTACTGTGCAAGTTTGTTGCATTTGGCTCCTTTAGCTTTTAATATCCGGTTTACCAGTTTTTCGTTTCTTATGTTACTTTACTGAACGTTCATAACAGAAAATATTCACTGCCTTATCATTTCCAAATCACAAAATTTACATACCATCAATTCCTATTACTAGTATTTCGTGTATTACCGAAAAGAAGTGTGCTGGAATGAAAACACAAAAAAAAAAAAATTTCCAACACAACTCTAAATATCATCCGAACTGATGTTTTATTGTTATTGTATGAAGGAACCTTTTTGGAAATATAAGTAGGATATTCGCTCATAGGGATTTGGAACCTGTCCAGGCCTGGCCGGGGTGGGGGGGGGGAGATACGAAATGACCCCCCGCCCCACCTAATTATTCTTCTTACCCCTTGAGCTACAGGGCCGAAGTTTATCACACTATACCCTTGGGTCAATCAATCTCTTCCAGGAAAAAAAATTCAAGATGTCCGCTTTGATGACGTCACCGTGACATTTCAAAACGGCATTTTGGTCGATTTTTCGGTCAGATTTTCCGATTGTTTCTATTTCTGAAATTTCTCCCCAAAAATTGCATGATAAATTAGTAAATATTAATGTGATGTGAAATAAAATCGTTTTGCCCACTTTTCATCGCAGAAAAGCAGAAAATGAAAGATGACGGATGGCCGCCATCTTGAATTGGCCCATGGTCTTCTGCTCGCGGTGCTATGCAAATAGGCTCAAAATTACCCCAATATAATAAAATATGAAGTCACGGAGTTTCAGCTCTCCATTTTTTTGTCGTTCCGGAGATAGCGCAGAAAGTTTGGTAGGGGGTGGGGACCCTCACATAGGCATGGTGTTCACAATGGCCATGTTAGACTGGAACAGCCAGTGCAGACCCATGCATTCACAATCACACCAAAGCTAAGGAAATAAAATCTTTAATGAAGTATCTACTCAAAATAAACTTGCTCTAATATTATTTTTTCAAATGACAAACACGCATGCTCGTACAGTTTATACTGACATACGTGTACCAGCTGATCATGCCTCATAACTCTGTATGACTTTTCAGACAGATGTTGATGAACCGAATACCTCGGACAGTGAAACTGAAATGGGAATTTCCCTCGGCGACATGGATATGGACGACATGAAATTTGGCGATCAACTGGTAAATTTGTTCAACTGATATATTATTCTATATTTCGAATGAGAGCATCTTGGGGTTTAGCGCTGATAGTTTTTCGAGTAACGCTACTCCCTAATTACGTTATCATACATTTTGTTACACATTACAATGTTATCTTGAGGATGCTAATCCCGTTTCACTATTCAAGATAACACCTTCGTTCTCATAAAAGAAGAAATTTGAAATTCCAGTTTAAAACATGGTGAGTGTGACTAACGTCAAAGGACCTACGAAGTAGGGTGAGGAAGATGACTTGGGGATCCAAGCGTAATGTTATATGTCACCTAAGTATGTCAAATTTTATTCAAAAGTAGGTCAGCTCAGAAGTTGCTGGCAACAGTCCCCTAATGCACGTTCATGCCAAAAATCAAAGTTCTAATGTCAACGGTTCTCCTTATTTTGCCGACGAAAGGATTCGGATGAAGAACTTCCAAATGAGAGCTTAGGTCAGGCCACCCTGACATTGACTATAATTAAGCGTAACTCCATGGTCTCAGGAGGCATTATGACATGTTTTTGCCAATATTGAGGTATGAAGGTCACCTAAGTAGGTCAAATTTTCATCAAAAGTAGGTCAGTTCAGAATTTACTGGTAACAGTCCCCTAATGCACGTTCATGTCAAAAATCGAAGGTTCTAATGCCAACGGTTCTCCATATTTTGCCGGAGAAAGGATTCAGATGGACTGACTCATTCAATGACTCACTCACTCACTCATTACGGGACAATTTGCAAATGAGAGCCTACTTCGTAGGAATCATGTAATATTAGTCAAATATTCCAAACGAACAACCTTTTCAAGGTCATTTCAAATATATTATCCATGATCTGTCACAAAGTAATTACGTCAATCATGATCATGTGAAATTTACTCCAAAGTATAGTTTTTTTCATTCGTCGACAGTAAGCATTCAGAGTACATCTGAAAATATTGTGAAAATGTGGGATTATTTCCCTAAGTCGTGATTCGCGCCAGAACCGGTGATGTTTCAGTGGTTCGAAATTTCAGTTTCGAAGAAATATATTTATTTTTCTTATAATTAAATCCTTTATTTATGAACTAATCGGAACTATGGAAAGAATTTGTAAAGCAAATCTTTGATTTTCTTTCCTCAGTCCGACAATGATGATGGGAAGGAAACGGGGATACTCGTCAGTCACAAAGTCATGGACCATGTAGCAGATTGTGCTCGAAGCGTAAGCGAAATGTTATTTGACAGTTATCAGATATACATGTTTTAATGTGCCCGTTCCAGCCGTCTCGTTGTTACCAACACCATCAATATCAGAGTAAACATGTAAAGGGAAACAATGTTTATTAGACATGGCAGTGTGACTAACGTCACTGGACCTACGAAATAGGGTTTGAGATAATTTAAGTGTGTACTCGAGACATGACTTGGGGCCCTGTGTGCTACCATGAGAGAATTTATATAGCGTCTCTAATTGACACTGGGAACTATTAACTTTTCCAGATGTCACCGCTTGTGAGTCATTAGCATAGCAACTATTATCGCCCTCAGTTTCTATTACCCTGGAGAACGATCAGCCCAGCAGTACAGCACGAAGTGTTGGGGAGAGAGTCCGAGAGAGCCCCCCTTCTCGACATTATTCGATTTTTCTTAAATTAGCATAGGGAATGATGCTCTGTCAGAGCAGTTGAGAAGTAAATGTTTGTAGTCCTAAATAAGACAGGAAACTGGATAAGAAACACAAATTTGAAGTGAGAAAGGTCAAGATCAGAGATTTGTTAGAATGCAAGAATCAAATCAGGCATCACTAGAGAGCCATTCTCCATGGATATATTTATTTGGCATTCAACTTCAAGGTACCTCATCTGAAGAGAGTACATAATAATAATCAATGAACAATAAAGCACACACGAACAAAATAAACAAGTGGTTATAGGTTACTGAATTTAAAACACAACGATGATTTTATTATCGATTTCTTCAGTAATAACATATAATAGGGTCATTGTTGTGTTTAAATTTAGTAATTTCTCTCATAAAATCCAGCCAATTTTTTTTTTTTTTTTTTTTGAGGTAGAACATTTTTTAACTAATGACTGAACTGAAGAACATTTTTTAACTAATGACTGAACTGAAGAAATGATGCAATGTTGTATAGGCTGGATATATAAAACGTGCAGTATAACATGCCTTCAATCTCAACGCAATTCTAAGACCAGCAAATGAGTGAAAACGGATACTATCGGAATGTGTGTGGTATCGGAATGTGTGTCAACATTAATGTAAGTTAGGCTAAAAATAACAACCTCCATTCTCCGATCAGATGATTTGCTTCCTTCATGCATCGTGGCATATACAGCTCGCCTGACGCGAGATTCTGGGATTTCGGTATCCTTCCGCAATACCACCGGCTAACAGTGACCAGCATGATCACGACGGTTCCCGAATATTTCCAACAATTTACGGCAGATGTTTGGGAAGCGTGGCGTGGACTATTAGGGAAAACATGGCGGAGCTACCTGGAAACGTATAATGCCGACATATCTTGGCAAGTACCATTATAGTTACTGATATTTTCGAGAGCTGGGCGCATCATTTTTTTTTTTTTTTTTTGCTTTAGTGCTGGGCGGCCGAAGTTAGTCCCAGGCGCTTAAAAGTCACAGTGAAGAATACAGTCAAGGGTTCCTGATGGGCATGGCAGTGCACTCGAGTCATCAATAAATAATAAAAAAATAATTATCAATCAAATTTTCATCAGAATTCGATCAGCTCAGAACTTGCTGGTAACAATGCCCTAATGCACGTTCATGCCAAAAATCAACGTTCTAATGTCAACGGTTCTCCTTATTTTGCCGACGAAAGGATTCGGATGGACTGACTGACTGACTCATTTTACGACAATTTGCGATCTGTAGCCTACTTCGTAGGAAAAAGAATGTACCGCTCCACTCTTTAACCCATTTAAGCCATTTTTTCAGGACTTCGATTTAATGTTGCTGTTTTGATCCAGGACGATTTTTGTTGTTGTCTCCATAGGCCTACCGATACTTTATTCTTGCTAGAATTGGTCACATTGTACTCTAAAACTTCTACATGTACTCCGCTTCCTGGTTTGATCACTTGATTAGTATGATCGTATTCTCGTGAGAATGAGGTTTGGATTGGACCAGCCTCTGCAATGTAAACCAATTAATGATACATGTACATGTCTCTGATATCATTCAACTATTCAATATGAAACTTGGTGCATCATCCGATCGATACATCAAGAGATTACCAAGCCGGCTTTTCTGATTGGGCGGAGGCCTTGGTGACCATCTTTAATTCATGCACTCATTAATGATACATGTACATATCTCTGATACCATTCAACTGTTAATATGAAAGTTGTTGCATCATCGATACATCAAGAGATACTTTCAATAAATTAGCAAACCAGTTTTTTTCTGATTGGATGGAAAGCTTGGTGGCCATCTTTAATTTATGCAAAATCATTAATGATACATATCTCCAATACCATTCAACTGTTCATTTTGAAATCTCATTACCGACATATATCTCAAGAATGACATCCCTGGGCACACCATATGGCCATGACCCAGAAACCTATCGAATCAGGACCCAGAGCCGAGGGGTTTCCAGATGCGCATCTTCGTATTGTTTTTTTCTTTATTATTATTTTTTTTTGAAAAAAAAAACTCTTGGTCCTATGGATAAGTCACGTAAAAAAAATTAATGTCGTACATAAAATAGCGAGAAAAAAAGTTCGGGTCCCCCCACTGTTTGCACCGGTCCTATCCCATCAATAAATTTTGCACGGTCCCTTACACTTCGAGCTACAGCGCGGGCACGAAGGCTTTACGGGAGCGATCGGATCATACATGGATAAGCAAACACATGTGCTCAGTGACGAACAGTTTTATAAACATGTGCAGCAAAAGTTTTATGTTGAGAAACTTTTATTTAGCTTATGTAAAAATTATAAACATATATGCGGAAAAGTTTTTTGCACATGTGAATGAAAGATCATTTTATAAATGTGAAAAAAGTTGACAAATGTGCTAAACTTTTTGACGGCCAAATAACCGATTATATACTGAAACGTGTGCCATTGTCCCACATCATAATCACATCATTGTTCCTGTGCAGAACTCATTCACGCACATTGTGATTGTTCTTAGCCAACCTATCAACCTCATATTTTCGGAAAGATCATATCGTACACGCAGGAAGTATAGCCTCAGCGGACGGCAATAGCCCAATTTTGTTTGACCGAATGAGAATAATGCCTGCATGCATAATCTGCATAAAGCATATGCTGCTAGCGTTACTTTACAGATATCGTAATTCAGAGTTTAAATGACTTACACGATGATCGCATTTTTCAGGCACAAAATTGTTTGTTGGGTGCATCATTTGTTGACGATGAGTTGGGGATATCACTCGGTGACATGGTTATTGCAGGGGACGATCGTGACACGGTATGTGAGGGTAACATTGGCATGCTTGTTATTCTCTGCCGGACTCGGGTCGGGAATATAGAATTGAGGTCTGTCTTGTTATATGTGTGTGCTAAATTTGTTTTACCACGATAAATTAGAAAACATACAATCAATTCACTCCAAACTTTCACTGAACAGAAGGTATCACTCAAAAGTAGCTCTCACGACATTGATATCCAGGTCAGTAGATTAAATGCCATAGTCACAGAATCCCCAAACTGCATTTACCATTACTCAGGATGTAATTTGAGTTATGGGTCAGCAAACATCTCGAAGCTTTACAGGGGTGTTATCCATATAATCTTAAGAGAGCTGTTTATCTTTTAGTTCAACGAGAACGATCATAGGCCTCCTAAAGTAAACGGATAATAAATTGTATGTACTCTATCTTGGGGTATTATTATCAAAACGTCTCAAAATTTCACAGTTTTGTTTAACAGATATAATGCCGGATAAGTATGTTATTATTCCCCACTTAGACCCTGATCTGGGGATATAGAATGGCTGCCTCTTTTATTGCAGATAATTTTCTTGAAAGCATACAGTATATTAGGTAATTTCACTTCAGGCTATTCAAGGACAATAATTCAAAGATCAAGGTTACAAAATCCCCAAACTAAATCTAATAATGCGTGATATATATCAATCGTTGGATTCAACAAATATCTTGAAGCTTTACTGGTGTGTTGTTCATTTATTTCTAAGTCAAATTCCAATAAACTTTAGTTATTTCTAAGTCAAATTCCATAAACTTTAGTTGCTTTTCGACTTCGAAGATCTAAACTTATTTTAAGGTCAGCATGTTAAATGTCAACATCACCATCCCAAAACCAAATCTGTACATTCACTGGATTTTTTTCGATCTTTAAACAGGTAAATGGTGATTCCATAGAACTCAAGTGATTTGCGTTTTAGGATTCTTAGTCACTGATTATTGTTTGCTCGTGTTTGAGCCTATTTGTCCTTGCGGTCATTTTACTAACTATACCTGGTACATATATCCAATATATCAATGACGGAGAATGTATAGATGTTTCTATGCCGGTATTGTGACTAAACTCATCACAATCATTACTACATATTGAAAAATTAGCTATACTTGGGAAGTAAGATTTCTTGCTAAAAACGAGTGTATATAGTGCCATGGATCAACTAAAATACATTGCAAATGATTTATCGCGCATGGAATATTTTTAGAATAGTGAGTAATGGTGTACCATAAAGTCTAATTGCAGAGGAAATATGTGAGCTCACCGCTCTTGTTATACATAGTATCGATGAAGTGACCCGCTACGCGGGCATGTGTTTCACAATGCATGTTCACCAAAATGTTCACATGTTGACATGTTTGGTGGTTATATTATACAGTTTTGATACAGTAGATTAAAGGGTAACATTTTCAGAAAATTATTTGCTTCACGTGAACAGTACTTACCAGAATAATCTAAAAGACAGAAATGGAAATTAAACTTGAAAAAAAAAGACAATTAACATCCTCCGTTCGATTCTCTGTCATAATTTGTCTTTTCACTATCCTTTTTGCTATACATTTGAAAACGTCGCGCTTGTGACGATATCTACTGAAAAAAAAATATATAACGAAATTCAAATAAAGTATTTTGCTGATGGACCTCGACATACGTACAGGAAGCCTCCCTTAAACTACAATTTCAAAGACAACCCCTTTTGTACATTTGCTTTGAGAAAGTTGGAATTCTCTCCGACAAAAGTTCAGCGCCAGAGCAAAACAATCATTTGCTATCAAAGAAATAGCCTCGTGTCACATCAAATAAAACAGAGGATAATACTAACTTTTTCTCAAGACTAGTTAGCTGAATTTTGTAGCATTAATGAGTACTTGGTTTGAATATTTGAATATAGGCAGCCGTTGGTATGTCAGACATATCATTTGTTGACGACGAAATGGGGATATCCCTCGGTGAAATGAGTATCTCGGATGATGATCGCCATACGGTAGGTAACCGAAGCCCTTGCAGCTTTGGTCTGAATAGTTTGACACATCGATCTGAAAAGATGACTGTTTGTAGGACACGTAGCGTTAATTTGCAGTTTTATAAAACTATTCAAACAATGACATAAAAGTGGCACGTGGCTTTAAGCCTGTAACTCCAAAAGATGGCACATGGCTTCAAGTCTTCGACTTAATGAACTTCCAGACATTGAATTAATAACATACAGTTGGCTTACCAGTATTTTCGTTATTTTGGGATAACACTATCTTAAAATAGCACAAATTCTAGTGCTGAAAATCGCCAACACTGTATGTCGGCGATCTAAACCACTCGGGCAACGGGCCTCCCACTAAAATAGGAGGTAGCAGACCGGTAGTCTTGAAAGCGAACATACAGTACCCCTCTGATGATCCTAATGACACAGCTCCCAAAGCTGAATAGATATATTTTTTTATCATTTAGAAAGTGATCGTATAACAGTATTTTCGTCATTTTGTTATCCAAAAATAACGAAAATACTTTTATACGATCACTTTCTAAATGATAAAAATATACAGTTGGCCTGTCTGCTGCACTTTCCCGAAAATGCAAACTTATGTAGTTTACTCTCCGAGTACAGGTTTACACCTGCATGAAAGAATGTTCCGTCTCTGTGAACTATCCGAAGATTATCGTAGCTTTTTTTTTAAAGATTTGTAACCTGTCAGCAACAGAGTAACACTAAACAACTAAGAGAGAAATTCAGAGGTGCATCCAACAACCTCTTCTGATAAACGTACATCAGTCTGTAACTCTGTACTATAAAATATTACCTGTATATTGATAAAAAATATTAATTTTATTTGACGGTTATGGGGAAAAGTGATTACGTTTTCTGTGCCTTGTTAATAAGCTCACATGGAAGAATTTTCTATTCTAGAAACTTAATACGGGACAAGGCTCGGTCGCTGACAATCATGCTCTAGGAGTATCTCTTGGCGTTAGCCTATTTGACACATCCAATGAACAGCCTACGGTAGGTATTTTCGTAAGAAAATATACTTTTGTTTGCTTGATTGTCTTCCGCAAACATATTACGTCTCCATGTGTTTTCCATAGTAAAGATGTAAAATAGGTTGTCCTGCGGCGTGTGTTAAGCCCTACGGACACGAGCGCATGAAATCGCAAGCAACAGGGTATTTGAACGCGTGAGATTGAATATCTAGAAAATCATCCCGTGTGCGGGACGTGGAAACAGGAGATTTTGTCGCAAGCAACAGGATCAGCAACAGTAACTGAACAAAGTTTTCAGCGTGTTTAATATTCCGATGACAGAATATCCAGATGAATTTGCGCCGGCGACGGAAGTTGCTCGTGTGCTGCGAACGGGAAAGTTGTATCCTGTTGTCGCAAACTTCAGCCAGTATCATGTGATGATAGCTCATGCAGAGTTACAACACTGTCGCCTCGCGTGCGGGTAAAGCAGAACAAGGATCCAAACTCGCTGGCGTTCATATATTATCCAGAGCTGCAACGCCGTTGCCTCGTGTGCGGGAAGAGCAGAACAAGGATCCAAAATCGCCAGCGTTCAAATACCTTGTTGCTTGCGATTTCAGTCGCTCGTGTGCGCCGGGCTTTAAAATGACATTCAAGCATACCTCCAGTTCGTCTCAGTGTTATAGCATTGAACCAAAAGTGGTGTTGGATTAAGAAATAAAGACCAAGGAAGAGGTTTCAAATTTCCTAGATAAACACCTGTTGGCACGAGTCCAGCAGTTTAGACCCGAGGCCCGACGGTCTAAACTGCTGGACGAGTGCAAACTGATGTTTATCTCGGAAATTTGAAACCGATTCGTACGTACACAATCGAATATTTATTACGAAATTCTATTAAATTATCTAAAATATGTTAGATTATACCTTCCAAATTGATCAAAACAATTTTTGAATGGGGTGTCACATCCTAGATGGTCAATGCGAACATTGTTACAAACAACGGGAAAGTATACATTTCGCGCGCGTTCTCTTTTGTTTCCCCGCCAGCCGACAACGTCACAGCACTGCAGGTGTTCGCCGGTGTTTATCGGGAATTCAACACCACTTTCGGTACAATGCTATAACATTGAGACGAATTGGAGGTATGTTCGAATTCCCGATAAACACCGGCGAACACCTACAGAGCAAACAACGGTGTCGGCTGGTGGGGTAACTATAGTGAGTGCGCGCGTAATTTATACTTTCCCGCAGGTTGCAACATTGTCACTTTATCATCAAAATGATTTAGTAATGCAGTTGACAAATCCCGTTTGACTCGAAATTGGACGTTACCTTTTGGTATACTTCCATTGAAATTGCATGTGAATATATTAAGAGAAACTCATGTTTATTTGGGAGTAGGAAGAACACTTTATTATAAACGTTTTCATGAACAATCACTCTTTCTGGTACATTGCTGTTAATCATGAACATACAACATCGTGCATTTCAAATATGATACATGTGCTACCTGTTTGTCAGGATTATTATGACGTGTGATATAATTATGGCCATTGTATATATTCTGCAGACCAAGAAACATCAGGAAAACAACAATGGCCTCTTTGTGAATGGAATCCTTTCGACAAATCGGACGACATATGGTTTATAATATTGAAGTTAACCTGTGCTGTAATATTATGGGAGATAATGGACTATTTTCTGAACGTATTGTACGTCGTTTTGCTATGAATCAAGTTGCCACATGAACAGGTACAATAAAAGCGTACCTGAGATACAACACATATCACGAATTGTTAGATTCTTGGTATGTGCTTTAGAATAGGTTAACTAGAGGACTATTCTGTGAAGTCATGTGACGCAGTCAGTATGTCGGCACCTCTTCCCACTTCCCTTATATGTGTTGTAATTTATGATATTTTACCTCGCCTCTCTGCATGTTTGTCCTTCATAAATTACTGTCACACCTGTGGAGACGCCTTACACCGAATCACTTACAGACTGCAGCACAGCGGACTTTTAGATATCACCTGCAGGAGAGTTGTCAAGGTGGTACTATGCTTGCCTGAATTATCTGAACACCCACTCATTCTGAGGATCTAAGTGGACACACCAATTATCTTATTCATTTCATTTCATTTACACATGGGAAAATCTGGGAATCTGACATGTTTGATTTAGGTGACCAAAAACTTCTTCTGCATGGGATTTTCCAAACATCATGGAGGCAATGGCAAACTGCTTGCAGGCCCTCTGTGGATGGTTTGCGAGAGAGAGTGTCATTGGAAAGTGGCTGTACTATTCATATATACACGATAGGACGGGCGTCTATATAACTCGGGATTAAAATAATGAACAATGCCTTCCAAACCACTTTCACTTAATAAAATAACAGTGAAAATTAAAAAAAGTAGAACAACAGCGGGCATTCTCTTTCGTCGACTGTATGACAAAAGAGATGATTACAATTTCGACATCGTAAATTATCCCTTTCTGGACAGCAATATTCCAGTGGAACCTGCATATGGCGTATACATATCACGCCTAGTAGCATTTCCTAGATCCTGTGTTAAATGTGACGATTTTAATCAACGTCACAAAACATTGTTGCAGAAACTTATAAAACAGGGCTACACCACCAAGCGCCTCCACTCAAAGTTTCTCAAATTCGGCGATACATATCGCATGCTGATAGTAAAATACGAACACAGCGTGCAAGATCTATGGCGTTACGTTTCGTAACTTGTGTCTAATTCCGCTTAACCCGGGGCTAGGGGCCGTATGCACCCATGTACTTCAAGATCCTCATGGTACTCATATGAACAGGCACAATCGAAGCGTGAATGAGATACATCATTCTTTAGATGACTTTACAACGAATATTATGGATTAAGAATACTGATCAGCGATACGGATTTGATATTTTTGGAACATCATGATGTATTGCTGGCAGCATTGAAAACTGTTGACAGCTTCTCTCTTGCAGGATACAAGCCTATGCTTATGTATACTATGATTGTCTTTTTGAATTTGGTGCTAATACTGTTATACGTTATATGGAATAGGTCTTTGGATTATGGACGCGGATATTCTCTAATGGACGACGGCTGAATTATGAATGACGGACCAGACGCTTTGTAATTTGTACAAAAAGGTTATTGCTGGCTGAAGTTTAAAAATTCATTATAAGAGTTTGAAATATGAGGGTGTGCAATGCATTGAATAAAAGTAGCATGGTGTAAGCTTCCATAATATATGAGGGTATGGGATCAGACCAGGGTATCAGGTGGGCACGGGTTCCTGCTTCTTCAATGCATTTTGCTGAGAAACAACAGAAACTTGATAATGTGATGACTAGCAATGTAATATCAATTGTCTTTATTGCACCATGTAAGAATCCTGTCAGTCTTGTGTGCTGCCCTCAGTGTTTTACAGGATGGATTTAGGGTGAATGGTTCTATGCTTTCAAGATTTCTTCTTTGAAACCGCAGAAACGCACCTTGGCTGGGTGGTGCTTAGTTGGTTAGTCGCGATATGACTGGAATAATGTTGAAGGCGACGTAATGTCGGTGCCCCGTGGGTTGGGACATGCTATCGATAGGAGTGACTAGGTTCAATACGTGTAGCATGACATGCTTCCAGAACATACCATGGCATGGATCGGGCGAGGCTGAGCTTGGGAGATAGCGGGTGAAGGTTGGTGCCCCGAGAATGAGGACATGTTCCCAAGGGTGGTTGATCGGATGAATAAATCTAGCACGATGGAAGCTCTTGGAATATATGAGGGTATTGGGTCGGGCGAGGCTTGTTTTCGAAGATAGATGGTGGGTCTTATTGCCGCGATGGGGCATGTTATCGAGGGTAGTGGATGAGTTGAATACGTGTAGCATGATGTAAGCTCCAGAAATATATGAGGATATGAAGTCGGGTGCGGGGTTGGTGCCCCGGAGATGGGAACATGCTCTCAGGAGATGGGAACATGCTCTTAAAAGCAATGAATGGGTTGGGTATGTGTAGCATAATGTAACCCCACAGATTATACAGAGTATGGGATCGGACGAGGCTTAGATTAGGAGTTAGTGGGTGGTACCCGGTGCCAAAGGGATGAGGGCATGCTCCCGATGGCAGTGGATGGGTTGAATAAGGGTAGCGTGGTGTATGCTCCAGGAATAAATGAGGGTCTCGGAGATAGGGAGTGTGTCTTGGAGCCACGGGGGAGGGACATGTTCCCGGGGGTAGTAGATTGATTGAATACGGGTAGGATGATGTAATCTGTCGGGATATAAGAGGAGAGGGGTTTGATGATGTCAAGCTTCCGAATTATATGAAGGTATGGGGTCGGGCGAGGCTTAATTTAGAAGATGGGGAGGGGGGGGGGGGGGAAGCTCGGGGGCCCGGGGGTGGAGACATGCTCCCGAAGGTTAACTCAAGACGAGTTAACTAAGTGTAGTATTGTGTGAGCTCCTGGAATATATGGGGGTAAGAGTCGATCGAGAGTTAGATCTGGAGATTAAAGGGTGGGGATTGGTGCCTGTGTAGTAGGGGATGGCTTGAATAAATGTAGAATGAATTAAGCTCTCGGAATATGTGGGTAGAGGATCACGCAAGGCGTAGCTTAGGAAAAACAGAGTGGGACATGGTGTCCCAGGGGTGGCGATTTTGTCTTGAGTTGAATAAGTAACGTATGATGTTACGGGGGTTGGGTAGGGCTCAGTTTAGGAGATACAGGGTTAGGACGAGAAACTGTGTGGAGGAAAAACTGTTTTAAGTCAGAACATTTTGCTTTGCTTCTCCGGACATGGAGAACACAGACATCATTAATATTCCTCTGTCGAACTTTTCGCAGCTATAACAGCTAAAGCTATACGCTCGTTAAAAATGAAACAACAGGCCTAATTGGCACTATTGATTTTGTCATTAAAATGAAACCAGCTATCCTGATCTACAAAATGCCAACAGCTTAGCTGACTAGATGATCTAGTAAACAAAATAAACTACCCCAATCCTATATAATTACAACAACATTTTCTGGCAAGTCTATTCTAGTGTTAGTATAGGTAAGGAACACAATCATTTAAAAATAAATATAAATGATGACACCGAACAGATAAAATAAGTGGTTAGTCTACATAAACCGCTGCTTAGCGGCTTTCCCAATCTCCATACCATTTCGACAGAATTGCATGTTCATGGAAATACAGTGTTTGGTATTCTCTTCAGAATAACCAAAATGGCACAACACAGACATGAGTGTGAACTGTAGACAGTTACTCTATTACAACAGTATCATCTAAAATTGAAATACCCACAGTATAATGCAATATAACCCTAACTCGATAAAGTCCTGTTCAACCGGTGTCCATCTATTCTAAGAACGCAAGTTCCCTGGATCAGTCGAGGTCAGCTACTATCAACTCAAATTCACATGGTTTTGAGGGTGCTGAATTTACTAGTGGTGTCCAAATAATCCTAGACTTTACGAGCGGGTGAACGAATTTACATCACGCTTGGGCTGGAGAAATAGCACAGTGTAGCACAATATTTCAGTTATTTTCTGTTGAGGTGTCGAGAGGGGCGTAAAATTTTTAACCTTTGAAAAAGTTGCACCCAATGAAAATTCATTTTCAATAAGTTCTCTTGACATTTAAGCTTAATTTTGGTTTTGGATATCAACTCCCCCTTAAATCCAATCGCAAAATACGACGATTTTGAATGATTTCTAATTATTTCGGGAGACACAATGATTCTTTATCTTTAACCTACGCCATCTGCGTGACCCCGTCAGCTATATCTGACGTAATCAAAAAACATGTGGAAATAACTACACAATTAGATTTCGTGAGCGGGAATTTTAGACTTCGTCAAGATTTTTCATATAGCATGTAAATCCATCAGTTTCGTCCAAACACTAAATTATAAATGCGGGCTACTAGGTTCGTGTTTCACTAATGCAGAAAACACTGTCACATTTTCGTGCATTTTTTTGACTGTGTTATCTCTGTTATTATTGGTTGTCAGGGAAACAAATATAGTAATATGCGAACAAAATTTGCTTTGCTCTTTGACAATGTTTGACCTGCAAGGCGGTGAAGTCGCTATCGTACTAATGACAGATTTAACATGTCGATTGTGGATTACATGCACACGAATATTTGTTTTTTGGAAAGAGTCTTTCAAAAGCGCTATCTTGAACTAATACATCATTTTGTTAATTTCCGTACTTATGTATTGCCTATAGTGGTGATTGCATTATACAGGACTACAGTGGATTTTTACCCTCAGACCTGTACATCTCCATGAGTATATCTTATGATTTTCGTTTTTGGGAATTTTCCCCCAAAAATAATATAGTAATTTAACTGCTGTGCGAACTTGGTTTCTGGTCCGCATACATGCAAATGCTAAATTACACTGAATATTCGTATAATTTCATTTTGGGGAAAATTTCCTCAAAATCAGATGCATAGTTTCTAGAGTGCTATCTCCAAGGCTTCTCTCTCAAAAATACTGTTATGGTGATATTCCAGAGTTTGCTAACACCGCACGTCTATAGGCTTTTGGGGGAGGTTAACTTCATATATTTTCAATTTGAGGGACATTTTCTCAAATTCATATGATCTTGTATATCTCGATGTCGAGGTAAAAAACATAACAGAGCTTGTAGTTATCAGTCAGTATTAGGGTTTGTTTCACCCAGAGGACAGATTCCTCAGACCTGTACATCTCCACGAGCATATCTTATGATTTTCGTTTTGGGGAATTTTTCCTCAAAATAAATCTAGTAATTTAACTTCTGTGTGAACTGAATTTTTGGTCCACATACATGCAAACGCTAAATTACACTGAATATTCATATAATTTCATTTTTGGGAAAATTTCCTCAAAATCATATGTATAGTTTCTAGAGTGCTATCTCCAAGGCTTCTCCCTCAAAAATACTGTTATGGTAATATTTCAGAGTTTGCTAACACCGCACGTCTATAGGCTTTTGGGGGAGGTTAACTTTATATATTTTAAATTTGAGGGACATTTTTCTCAAATTCATATGATCTTGTATATCTCGATGTAGAGGTAAAAAACATAACAGAGCTTGTAGTTATCAGTCAGTATTAGGGTTTGTTTCACCCAGAGGACAGATTCCCCAGACCTGTACATCTCCACGAGCATATCTTATGATTTTCGTTTTGGGGAATTTTTCTTCAAAATAAATCTAGTAATTTAACTTCTGTGTGAACTGGGTTTTTGGTCCACAAACATGCAAACGCTAAATTACACTGAATATTCATATAATTTCATTTTGGGGGAAATTTCCTCAAAATCATATGTATAGTTTCTAGAGTGCTATCTCCAAGGCTTCTCCCTCAAAAATACTGTTAAGGTAATATTTCAGAGTTTGCTAACACCGCACATCTATAGGCTTTTGGGGGAGGTTATCTTCATATATTTTAAATTTGAGGGACATTTTCTCAAATTCATATGATCTTGTATATCTCGATGTAGAGGTAAAAAACATAACAGAGCTTGTAGATATCAGTCAGTATTAGGGTTTGTTTCACCCAGAGGACAGATTCCTCAGACCTGTACATCTCCACGAGCATATCTTATGATTTTCGTTTTGGGGAATTTTTCCTCAAAATCAATCTAGTAATGTAACTTCTGTGTGAACTGGGTTTGTGGTCCACATACATGCAAACGCTAAATTACACTGAATATTCATATAATTTCATTTTGGGGAAAATTTCCTCAAAATCATATGTATAGTTTCTAGAGTGCTATCTCCAAGGTTTCTCCCTCAAAAATACTGTTATGGTAATATTTCAGAGTTTGCTAACACCGCACGTCTATAGGCTTTTGGGGGAGGTTAACTTCATATATTTTAAATTTGAGGGACATTTTCTCAAATTCATATGATCTTGTATATCTCGATGTCGAGGTAAAAAACATAACAGAGCTTGTAGTTATCAGTCAGTATTAGGGTTTGTTTCGCCCAGAGGACAGATTCCTCAGACCCGTACATCTCCACGAGCATATCTTACGATTTTCGTTTTGGGGAATTTTTCCTCAAAATAAATCTAGTAATTTAACTTCTGTGTGAACTGGATGTGTGGTCCACATGCATGCAAACGCTAAATTACACTGAATATTCATATAATTTCATTTTGGGGAAAATTTCCTCAAAATCATATGTATAGTTTCTAGAGTGCTATTTCCAAGGTTTCTCACATATGGCAGTAGCTCTTACACGTTCTCCCCAAAATTGTTTCTTTATTGTGTACTTCTGTTTGCCTATGTGGATTACATGCACATGAATATGTGTGCTTTTTGAAGTCTTATTAAAATCGTTCTCTTTTACTGGTGCATTAGTTTTCCAGCTACCTTTCACAAACATGTTCCAAGCTACTTGCACTATGCATTTTTACTTCTGAGGTGGGAGATTCCTCAAAGCTGTATCTCTCCAAGACCATATCTTTGGATTTTCATTTTGGGGAAATTTTCCCCAAAATGTAATTTCGTTATTACCGAGAATTACTCGGTAATTCTTTGGAATATCCCCTGGTTTCCCATTTGGCGAGGTATACATCGTGTATGTTATAGTCATGAAGAGGTCTCTGAATAAAGGTTTATATGAACTACCAATTAAAATAGTCCTGTATTATTTTGGGTTTGCTGAAAAAAGAGGAAAAATAGGAATATCGAGAGAGTCCTTTATTATTTTGGATGCGCTTATTGGCAGATCTGATTGAGCGTAGATTCTTCTCACGGGTCAAGGAAGTCACCACTTTGGAGACCAAAACATTGCCCTCAATACAGTTTGTTGTGTGTCAAGTTCACAACCATCGTTAAACAAATCCTGAGAAGTAAATGCTCTCATTACAAGGCAATCTGTCAAACGACAAAGGGACAATGAATCGAGGCCCGAAGTTTCGCAGCTCTATTGATTTAAGACAATAGCAGTACAGTTAAATGACAAATCATGTACAACTTAGAGGGAAACTCAATTCTAATCGGTGAATGAGTCATATATGTATTATGTGATAGCCTTGGTTCTTCATATTGAAGTTTATTGTTCTGATAAAATAATGTTAGCTTAAATGAATTTAATTATCTTAATAAAAATATTATATAAGAAATCACATCATGTGTCTATAGTATAATGAATGTAAGCACCTGAATTTAGATTCCCTATTTTTTCGTAAATTTGCAGAAATGTTTATCTTTCTTGCTCAGGAAAAATCTTGAGTGAAATGTGGAGCCATACAAGAAAGTACTTCTCAGGAAATAAAAAAAAATGTAACGGAATATTTAAGAAAATGTAAGATCTTTTCTTCTGTGGCTCACACTATTACTTATAAAAGACCTTTCTTAACTAAGACAAATTAATATTTATAATTGGAAAAGCATGGGTCGTTACAAATTTCTAAGCAATATATCTATTATCTCAATGAAAGCATGTTGCCCGCATAATTATATAGCTGTCTGACCATTCGCCAGAGTAGAAAAGTATAGACTATATTTAGAGAAATACATATGAGATGTTATTTTTTGTGTTCTGAGTCGAGGCATCCATCATACATATACCAAAATAGGTGTGAAAATGAGATTCTTGGGATTTTGGGGTGTAGGCGGAACGGCGGTACAGTAGCGAGATTCGGATCCTGCTCTGATATTATGTCCATCATAACATCTAGACTGCACCTGCTGGATCTGAAATACACATCCGAACTATAATCTGTCCCCAAATTCATACTTGTTTGTTAGATACTACTGTTCATGAACGTTGAAGAATAAGCATGTATATAAATAAAAAAATGTCTTGTCGCTTTTCTCCGATACCGTCTTTGTGTTCTTTCCCTTTGCGTTTATTTGCTTTTAATTCTTTCTGAATTCTTCTCTAGTTCTAACATATGTAGTATTTTGTTTATTTGACTTCAAGGTTTACAGAACCAAGGGATTCATTTACAGTTTACAGAGACGATAACTCGTGTGTGCAAAATTCTCAGATAGCAGGCTTTTAACGGAAATCCCTATCTCTTTACCTAGGGAAGGGAGGTAACTTAATTGGAAAAACAAGCAAAATGGCCACCAAAGCCAAAAATCACTAGCGGACATAATGAATAATAAATTAAGATCACTATGTTTAACATATAATTATAATGAATACAAATTAGGCAATGGTATAATATTTTAAGTACAAGTGCATATTTCGGATCAAAAACACTTGGTTCACATAGGATTTGCCTATAAAGGCATATTAAAATGATTGTGCATATATTAGAAAATCGTACTTCTACGCATAGATGTAAAAAAGGTAAAGTGCTAAAAATATCTGAAAGCTTCTATGAGGAATTGTAAGAACACTGTGAGCGTAAAGAAAATGATTGCTCCAAAGTAAAATACGTGATACTAAGGATACAATATCTTCTTCTATCTTGAAATATTTAAAGAACATAAAGACACATGTACTTATTTGATTCATAAGAAAATTGGAGTTTAAACAACTGTGTACACATCGACATAAAGCATAAGATCAACGTACTTCTGTCGATTGTAAAACGTTTACATAATGACAAATCATTGTCCCCGTAGTATGGGATAACAAATTTAAAACAGAGTAACTTGAAAAAACTCCCTCTATACTGTTTTTTACCTCTTTCACGCATCTCAAGCACTCACCATACATTCTATATTCTTTTTTGATGTGAAGTTTATAAATAAACATATTGCGACATTGCCTGTGAATTCATAAGTTTCACACCATTCACATGGAGTAAAATACAATCTTCTCGGTACAAACCCATGTTGGTCCTCACGTGTATAAATTTTTTTTTCAAATGAACACTGGCAACAGATTCAAATTGTGGACCTATAATGAGACTGAGTGAGATAGGTCTGTAGTTTGTGACATTATGTTTGTCTCCAGATTTAAAAATTGGAATTGTATATTATTATCTTGCGAAATGTTCCCGCCCTGAGTTGCATGTTAAACCAATTACACATGAGAACACACATCTGTTCTGGGTATGTTTGGAGAACAGTTCCGGTAATCTCATCATGCCCAGAAGATTTTCTAGGGTCTAAGTTTTTAATAAATTTGAAAACAGTAGATATTAGTTCTGGGGAAAATATATCAACATCTGGATATTCGGTCACACCTTCCCTACTAAATATGGACGATAAATGTCGATTAAACATATTAGTTATGTCCTCAATGTTTGTGGTTTCGCTTACGCCGTCTGTCATTTGCAATTGATCCTTCGTTTCGTTTTCCGCGCACAAAACCTCAAAAGCGCTTGGGGTTGTCTTGAACAGACTCCGCAATTGTTGATATGGAATCTCTATATTTTATCTTCTGAGTTGTTTTAATTTCTTTTCTGCGGTCCGAGAACAACTTGCATTAATTTGAAGACTTATCTCGACCAGTTCGTATATAGATTCGCCAGGATTCGATTTTTTACCCACTTCTGTATACGTCGTTTAAAGGTTCTTAACTCCCGGTGTTTCATATCGTCTGATGGATTGTTGCAAAATTAGGCATTACAGACTGTGAAAAGATTGTTTGTCCATACCGCTTTTGTTCACGTCTTCGAAAGTAGTCCCACATGAACGGCCGATAGATGTGATGAACGGATTTATACATTTCCAAAAGAATTGTTCAGTTTCTGGATAGTTCGAGAGTCGGCAGATTAGATTCTGATGATCACCGTAACGTAGTCAGTTGCAAAGCTATTAAAGCAAATTTCAGCGCTCTGAACTCAATACTCTCCAGTTTTGCCGTGTTCGTGGCA
This sequence comes from Hanleya hanleyi, assembly GCA_036873755.1. Taxonomy (NCBI): domain Eukaryota; kingdom Metazoa; phylum Mollusca; class Polyplacophora; order Lepidopleurida; family Hanleyidae; genus Hanleya; species Hanleya hanleyi. The sequence goes on along the minus strand of JAVTVY010024879.1, from coordinate 66,119 downwards.
CGACTGAAATGCCACACCGGAGAATATTAGTTAAAATGTGAAAGATTAAAACATCCTGGAGCTAAAATGAAGGTCGTGCACGAGACTTCGGCGTACGTTCAGAAAAGCACCAGCTTTCCAACACAACTGCTTCACAATCAAATCAAATTAGATATTTTATTGAACACTTGTTTCCCACAGGGACTAATGGCATGAACATACGTAAAAAGTGACAATACAACGAACTACATAGTATAACACACTAAAACACTATTGTGGTGATGTATACAAAACATCGCTGTAGCTCTGTCAAACCTTATTATCTATATTCGGCTAACACTCTCGTATGCATACTTAGCCAAGCCATTTTGGCTGGTTGCGTCCGTTGATGACAACAGATCAATGAAAAACTTGCCGTTAATCTACGATATTGGGGCATGACACTTGATCTCATTAAGCATAATGAGTGTGTCTCATTTGGTGTCTTGTCAATCAGCCTCTTTTTGATGACAGCCAATATTCAACACGTGATTGCTTGAACACGTGACTGCGTGGTGTCAGGTATGGTTTAGTTCCCCCCGACCATCTGACATCTGACATAACCTCAACCATTGATTGGAAAATTTATCCATTAATATGTCTCACGCATGTCGACATTTCTGCATATATGTTGTTAATATTATCGATATAGTTTAAAATGGGATGAATGATACCTGTACGATAGCATGTCTATCGATCTATTTTCCGCGATAGAGCTGCTTCGAGTTCACAGCCCTAACGAACTTATGGGTCATATAGTATGCGACTTCGTTATAATTGACCCTCCTCCTCTGCAACATAATATTATAAATATAATATACATTTCCCACAGAACAAGCAGGCTGCGTTATTTGGTCCTGGTTAATTCCGTATTCTCTATTTCCTTCAGTTTAAATGCATACTCTGAAATCATACTCTGAAGGCATAATCTGAAGGCATACTCTCATTTCAGAGTTTAAAGGCATACTCTGAAAACGCCAGAAACGAGTTTGGCAACTCCATTACCTTGATTCTTGGTTTTCCTATACATGTATATGTAAATTAATTTTTTCGGAAAACAAAAATATAGTGGGTTTGTAGAAGATTTACTATAAAAGAAGATAAACATTTCTCACTATTAAAACTGGCAAAAATATCCAGAACAATGTAATTTTGTCTTATTTGAGGCATCAATGTTCAAGTTGATTTCTATGGAATATATTTCAGCAGTTGTTTGAATTAGCATATCGATATCCGAACACCGCAATTTATTACTTTGACCTACCAATGTCGGTTTCGCCTGAGAAATAAATGTAGACTGACTGCGAAATTCAAAGCAGTCAAAACTCAAACCTCGCATCACATTGGCATAAACACGTGGCTGCATGTCAGTGTCGATTGATTTGCTCGATTTACAGAAAACTCTTTTTATCCAGAACTCCTGTGGCTTACGAGAATCATGTAATATATGTGACTGAAAAGCTTTTCCAGCAAACGGCATCGTGATGTCTTTACTGGTTTGATTAGAAACTGCGGCCAGCTTCTCTCGTGTAAGTAATTGCCTTGTCCTTGTGTATTTCTCTTTATTGTTGCTTGGAATTTTTTGTCAAAAACGTCATATATGGAGTTGAAACTTTCACTGATGACGATTGGCTGCTGAACGTCGGCCCACAGCTCTTGAATGCTATGTTTTATTCTTTTAATTTGGCGCTAATATTATTATACGAATTCAATTCTTTAATGGACGACGGCTGAATATTGATTGACGGACTAGATGGTTGTATTTTCCCTTTCCCAGGTATAAACGCAGATACCTCCGCTATGCGATGTTTACTATGTGTTGCGCATCATTTAGCGAGAGAGAGGGAATTAAATTGATGCCGCGTTAATCAACAATCAATTAACGATTAAATACAAACACTCTATCTGACCTTAATATGCACGATGGACACTGGTCACGCAAAACATGTCGTGCAGGCCACCACCATAAACACGCCCCGTGTGCAATGACGAATAACGACTGTTTGCTCCTCTCATTATTGTCCTCTATTCGAAACGGCAATACTGAATACTACTTGATTTCTATGTCCGCCAGCTGGCAGGGCCAGGCGTTCGACTGACGGCTGGTGAGAGCGTTAAACACTTTCTATAACTAACCGTATAATGGAGATGGAACAGTTTTTTACTCTACTCAAAGAACAGGAGGAATTTAAGAAGACAGCTCAAGGTAACGAGACATATAACAAGACTTTATTCGAGACGGATTTCTGGGAGTTGTATCCAGAACTAGTCATCCCTTATCTCATCATCGGCATTATAGCTACATTAGCAGGAACCATTGGAAATATTCTGGTAAGTTCCTGCTATGCATGGAAATGTCTGATTATGTACTCAGCATGGACGTCCAAAAATATTCATTTCCATTTATGATGTCTTTCATCTGTTGATGAATTTATAGGATGGTTATATCTTATTCATATTAGTATAACCTTGCTTGGTGGTGAATTGCCGTTTAATACCGAGACTCGCATAACCTTTTGGGCAAGAAAAAGATTGATTTCGATAAACATTTTGTCCTATTTGCCATTGATGAAAATCAAGTCTTCCAAAATTTTTTGCGTGTATCATTCCGAACTGGTCATCAGCCTCTGTGACGAATTCCATCAAGGAGCTTGCACAACAAAATTGGCAAATATTTTGAAAATTTTATAAATTTGATATAGCTATGTGCAATGGATTTGCATCATTTGGGTTTACTTGTCTGAGAAACACCGCTATCTTAGACTCAGGGTATATATTCATATGAAGCTGAGTCTTAGTAAGCGTGATATTATCACTGAAGGGACAACTGCTAATCCCGTTCACCCGGGGGACCTGACCACAATAAGAGAAAATCGAATACTATTCGATCTCACTGGTGCCGAATGGGTGATCCGTCATAAAGTCTAAAACATCCGTTAAACTGGTACGAGATAAGTTTGAGGTTTCCCAGCGCCTCAGTAATCCATGTTATCAACACATGGCCTGGCTCCTGTAGAACAGAATGCAGTTAAACCTGTGAATATAGACACCTGGATGAACCGATCAACCTCTGGATACCGACACTAACCATGGTCCCAATACTTAAATTCAAAGTATTTTGAACCTTGATCAACCAGAAATCTGTCAAAACCGAAACTATAGTCTGTTCCCAGGCATGGCTGATATACACAGGTTCCAATGTGATAATAAAAGACAATTCCATGATGTTGATTCACATACTTCTCATCTGTCATTTCGATCTACTGATTTAGAGCTGTGCGAAATATCACATAAAATCAGGTTAAAACCATTTCCATTGATGAACCCGCCATGTAAATTTGTCTATTCAGCAAGCTGTCGATGAACACATAATTGGGGAGTCAACGATAAATATATACATATCATCATCTAATATGCCTGCTTACTCTCAAACTGCATTTGTTCGTTAAAAGTTATATAACAATCTCAAAGTGTTTCTCAATGAAAGAGGTATTTGTCTCCCAACCAATCATAACGACATATCAAAAGTATACTGGATTCCCAAAATGCATAAATCACCATACAAAGCTAAATTCATAGCTGGTTCCAGAAGCTGCACCACCAAGCTTCTTTCAACCCTGTTGACGAGGGCCCTTCCGGAGGAAAATAATTTTGGGGAAGGTATTGCGCCACTATATCTAAAAACTCTGGCGTTGAATGTATAAGAATATTGAAAAACTCAAAATTCAACCGCAGGTGTTTTCATGTGGTGCTGTACTCGCCATGTGATTTTTTTTTATTCAGCAAGCTGTCGATGAACACATAATTCGGAAGCTAACGATATGTGTGAACATATCATCATCAAATATGTCCACTTACTCCCAGATTGCGTTTACTCTGGAAGATTTCTTTAGCTATCACAAAACGTTTTTCAAGGAAAGAGGTATTTGTCTTCCAACCAATCATAACGACATATACCAAAAGTATACTCGACTCCCAAAATGCATAAATCCCCATAAAAATCTAGATTCATAGCTGGTTTTAGAAGCTGCACCACCAAGCTTCATTCAACACTGTTGTAGACGGCCTTTCAGAAGGAAAAAGCATTTTGGGAAAGGTATTGCTTCACTATTTCTAAAAACTCCGGCGTTGAATATATGTGGATATTGAAAAAGTCAAAATGTCTTCATGCTAAAGGTCACATACAAATCATACATGTATCCACATGGGATTTCTCGACTTTCTATACTACAATCCCTCACCAAGACCTTACTGTCCGTCTGAGTTCATTGTCCGTCTAAGTTCATAAATAGTGTTTATGTTCAAGAAAACTGATTGCAGTTATATTAATGTCAGAAGCTATAAAGCATTACTTAACTTTACTGTATACAAGAGATCTCACACATTGAATGTTTTTTTCTGTTTATAGAATTGCTTGAATTCCTTATTAAAGTATCTATGTGAATTTTGGGGCAACGCAATATATCAACAGCATGTAGATATTCCAATGGGTACTAATTGTGCACCCCTGTTGGCTGACCTATATCTGTTCTCTTATGAATATGACTATATGCAGGCGCTTTCAAAAACCTTTCAATTCAAAGCCCGTTCCTTGTCATTCATCAAACGCTATATAGACGATATTCTCGCTGTGGATAATCGCTATATAAATGACACGGTGAAAGATATATATTCACCGTCACGGGATTTGAAGAAAACTCTACCGGCACATCATACTTAAACCTGTATCTCTATAGAAATGGACCGGACCTTCTCTCTCGTCGACCTTATGACAAAAGAGATGATTACAATTTCGACATGGTAAACTATCCCTTTCTGTCCAGTAATATTCCAACGGGATCTGCATATGGCGTATACATATCTCGACTAGTTGCATTAGCTAGATCATGTGTTAAATATTTCAACCAACGTCACAAAACATTATTGCACTAACTTATAAAACAGGACTATACCATCAATCGCCTCAGCTCAAAGTTTCTCAAATTTTGCGATAAATATCGCATGCTGATGGCAAAATACGGAACGTAGCCTGCAAAATCTATGGCGTTACGTTTCGTAACTTTAGTCTAATTCCACTTAACCCGGGGCTAAGGTCCGTATGAACCTATGTGCTTCAATATCCGCAATGATCTCAATGACGGACCAGAGGCTTGTAATAAAAATAGATAATGATCTGATTGCTTCACAACAAAATCTAGACTGATCAGCAAATGCGTTCAGACAAACACTCATTTATGTCCTTACAATCCACATCTCCCAGCGCCATAACATTGCGAGAAAATGTTAAGATGTTAAATGTACCCTTCATTTTACAGATTATCGGTGCCGCGCTGGTTTCATGCCGTCTCCGTACAACGGGGAACATGCTCATCGTGAATCTGGCACTGGCTGATATATTCGTTACCGCCTTTGTGTACCCTTCAACTATTATAGGTATGTATCAGTTCTAAAACGCCTAATCCCGTCACGTGTCTCTTCTGATCGTTCGACGAGGATTGTGATTAGGAACAGACAAGATGGGTATAAGCCTGTTCGAAATGCCATTGAATTCGTCACGTTACATGAAATTCACCTGGACGAGGCATTGTTTATTCCACGTCGAACAAATCTATTTCTCTCTATTTCTACCGTTTCTCTCTGCAGGAACTTAGTAACCAGGTAAGTCTTGTAAGAAACCATCTTCTGTTTTTATTATTTTTTATTTCATACACATTTGGAATTAGTGACCACTGTCATACAAAAGAGGCCTTCGTTTATTGACGCGGAAAATTCTTTTAAAGACGATGGCAGAATATTAAATGTCGGATTTGATGCTTGCTATTCGAGAGGTGGTCACTATTGTGATGACGAACACAAAGCGATTGGAAGTCAATGATATCCTGTCACCGAATGCATGGTTATGTTTGAAAATAATTACGGGCCGATGCTTGTGTTACAGACACTCTTTTCGGAAAACTGGAGTGTTGCATTTCACCATCAATCCGTCGTGTATGAATAACATTAGACAGGCGCGATCCATCACAACGTCTTGGATTTGCAATTCATCTTATGAATTACTACAAATTCAAACCAGAACACGAAAGTCAGGTACTCAATACTCACAGTCACAAAGATAGCGTGAATGAGACAAAACAAACATGGTAAAATGACTTGATGCTGTCAACATCACGATGTGTAGTCAGCATCATAGAAAAGTGTTGATCCCTTCGGCCTTGGGTAGAATATCTTCATTGGCGAATCCATTTTCTTTATTCGTTAACCTCTATTGTGGATTTTCCTTGCTATTTATGGAATAAGACAGTTTAAATAATCAAATGTTTGAACGCATCTGGAAAAGTCTTTTATGTACACGTAATTATTTCTCAGCTGTTCAGATTTAGGTTGGAGACAAACTGTGATTTATTGTGCAAGAAAAGTCAAACAGGTTACACGTTTTATCCAATGAATCACCAAAATTCCATGTCATAAGGCCATTTCATATATTTCCCATCTCCCACATCCCACACTTACTGACCATATATCGGTTCATTGATGAATAGAAGCCAATCAGGTACGGCGCATCACGTTGGGCACACCGGTTCTCGTCAGATCACCGAAGTTAAGCAGCGTTGAGCTCGGTCAATACTTGGATGGGTGACCGGGTGCTGTACTGACTGGGCTGATCAGTGTCCAGAATAATAGGAACTGTGGACACTCTCGTGTTCTGGCACATGTAGGCACCGTCGCGATATGACTGAAACAATGTTGAAAACGACGTTAAATCCTACTCACTCACTCACTAGAAGCCAATCAAAACGTGCAACCGACCAATTTTAGTGCGATATAATCGTCTTCCAATTATTGTCGAGCCAATTTCACGTTTTTCCTGCAATCTTGCAACAAAGACTGTACATTCGGCTAACGTTATTGTTTATCCCTTCGAACAGTTCGAACTGCCTATACTAGGAAATGCGATTCTCTCGTACCAGTCGCCGTCACCATAGTGAATGTGCTGTTTTTGACCCAGTTGTTGTGCCTTGAAGATTTAACTCCAAATATTTCAACCGAATTACTCATACTACCAAATCTATATTATATATTCCATATTATCGTCACAAGAAGGAAATGCAAACAGAATATTGGTTGGTTGAGCACCTTATTTGACCCCTTAATTCTCCTTGTCCTTCAATGACGGAATTGTCGTGACTTTATTTAAAATTACGGCGCGAATTGCTATATTGTTGCAGCAAGATTCAAAACTGTGTCGTTCTGAACGTTGATTTTTTTCTTGCTAAACTGTCATGAAACTTTTTTATGGGATCAGTAGGTCAGCATACAGCCACGCCCGCTTGAAGCCTGTCTAATGCATTGTTGTATGACCTGTAACGAAAACTCATTACATTTTTTCACACAGGTGCTGTTCTTGGGCCAGAGTTTTTCCTAGGTAAACAGATCTTGTGTCACGTCATCGCCGGGTTCTGTTTCGTATGTAGCGTTTGTTCCTTGTGGAATATGGTCGCTATAGCGCTAAACAGGTGGGTTGATTCCATTTATTCAATTTGCCAGAAACATTGTATTAAACTTTCAGTCGCCAAATATATTCACAAGCTGTCTTTTGTTCTCCTTATACTTCAACAAGGGGGGATATCGAAATTCAGCACATGTGATTGCCACGATATTGACCCAGTTAGAATCTGTTATAATAATAGGACGCAGAGGCCAGCCCTTTCTCTCGCCTGTTTAAAAACTTCTTTCTCTGAATCTCGAATAATTATCTTTTTCTCTTTCCACAATTAGTGATGTATTGATACAGATATTAAGGTAGATATGTTGATATTTTCAAGTCGCTGCAGATGTATAGTTCAAGTTTCCTTTTGCAGATACGTGTTTCTTTGCCACAACCATTTCTACGCCAGAATGTTCACCAAACGATTCACTCTATGCATGTGCGTTGGATTTTGGATTGCCAGCGTGCTGATCATGGAGTTGCCGTACTTCTTAGGGTGGAGCTGGCATATTTACGACATGAGGACTATGGCGTGCACGTGGGACATACAGGCGAATTACAGCTTCACTACTTTCGTTTGCATCATATCATTAGGTACGCCTATGTTGTTGATATTGCTCTTCTATTGTCTCATATACCGCTTCGTCCATGCATCCCGGAATCGCTTGAGAAAGTTCGTCAAAAAGGACTCAACGGTACATATGAACCGATTGTTAAATGTGCGTAAGGAGGAAGAGTTGCAGTTAGCCAGAACACTTCTTATTGTCTTCTTCACTTTCTTTTGCTGCTGGGCGCCATATTTCTTCGTTATCTTATACGATCGCGAAAACGAGCTGCCGACGTTCGTGTACCTCGTTGTATTCGTTATGGGCCGCATTAATAGCTCACTTAATAGCATTATCTACGCGGCCTCCAACAAACAGTTTAGGGACGGATACAAACAATTTCTCGGCGTTTTTCTTGGACTGTTCAGACGAACAGACAGTGAATCAGCCACTTGACCATGCAAATCCAGACTGCCAAGTTATGGTAGATCTCGAAGAACCAAGATTGAGGCAAATTCGTTCTCCGGACCGTGATAGAAAACAGCTGTGTTGCTGCCGTCATCATGATCATGATCTTTCATCTCTCATAAGAAAGGATCCCATTCTCCAATTCCTGTAGGAGCTGGAAAATGAAAGAAGATTTACTGAATACAATTTGGCAGAACACACCATCGAAGGCTCGATATGGGGAACAATCTCGTCAACTGTTGTTAACTATCTCGTGATCTCGCTAATTTCTCGTAGAAATAGAATAAAAGTAGTGTCAATAAATTCATATGAATATCAAGAGATCGATGTCACACTGGGTGTCTAGGTTTCGTAAAGCTATTGTACCCGATAAATATTATGATTTCACTTTTATATAGACAGTCTTCAGCTTCTTGAAATGCAATCCCAAATTACTTTAAAACTGCAAGGCAATTGACTTGTTTTTGATATTTCATCATCTCTTATTCTAAATAGCATTTTCGTACGTCCTCCATTTGAAACTGCACTTTAATTTAATGACTGCTTTTGAAACTGCATTTTAATTTAATGACTGCATTTTAATTTAATGAGTCCAATGAGTATAATGAATTATTGTCTGTATATTGCCCTAGTGCTAAACATGTTTGTCTCGTTATTGGCTTCGTCTTCCATACTCCCCAGGATTGTTCACGCTTTTATTTATTTATCCGATAGAAAGGTTGTATGTTTGAATCTATGGGAAAGGTATACATATATATTTTTGAACGCAGTCGGTATATTCGCTTCTGACATATCCTTCCCTTTTCAAATCGTGAAAAATTATTCGCCAAAACTATAACATAGTGCCTTATAGTGGAAGAAATGAGTTCGCTAGTTTCCTCGCTTGATATTGTTATACAGATCGTCGCATCTCGGAACAGTGTTACCATCGATATAGGGAAGGCTGCAGATCATGGAAAAATGCATTACAAACCGAAGCAGATCTTCTAAGTTCTCCAAACATGTGAAAACATCGCTCGGTGGCTGTCGTCCCGAGAGATTAAGCCTGAATTTGACTTACGCTCAGGTGTGTATTGGAATCCATGATCACTCGCAATGGGCCTGTTTTATAATGGAGTCGTCAACAAATTAAATATAGTAGAATACATATATACGCACAGCACAAATATAAGACTTAAAATGATACAGATGATAAACCTCGTACTGTAAGGTAATATATATGTATATAGCCACCTAAACTTATAGCTATTGTCGCATGGTAATTAAACATGTACATACATACATACATACATACATACACAAATGACGGGCCAGACTCTCGTGATCTACCAATAGTACATTTCATGGGAAATTTATTGACCTACATCAAAAACAAACTTTTGATATCTGCTACTGCTCGCCTTGAAAGGTTTAAAAATAGAAAGCTCCAGAAGTTTCAGAAAGAACGTAGATTATCTTTACATCGGTAAATCCTGGATGTAATATTACCTTCCAGCTCTGGTTAAATGACGGTTATCTTTAGTCGACCAGAGATTTCCCGAACTGATATTACTAATACTACTGGTATTGCTTAAGTTTAGAAGGAAATTTCATGAGCAATGTGATAAACTTATATAATACAACACCAGTTTTATATCTTATATTTTAACTAAGTATCTTTCGATTCTGTTTCGATATTTGCGTGCTAGGATATTGTGATTCTATATAAGAAATACATTAACTCACTCATTGCCATGTATCTGGTTTTGCTCACACTCGTTTGATAAACCCCTATGAAACTCGCTAAAGCTCATTTGTTTTAGGTTATATCAAAATCGTGATATCAAAATAAGATAAATTACCACTCCTAGGAATAATTTACTAGCCGTCACCTAAAACACTTGATAAAATATATATCTCCTCTGTGTGTGATAATAACGTATTCCACCTCTAATTACATGTCATAAAAAAATATTAACTGTAGTTAGTAGGATTCTGTTGTTAATACCCAAGGCCGGCCCTCTGGGCATGTCATCTGACAACTATAAGTAGGTTTATTGTCGTGGTGGAAAATTTGCCGCACAACGTCGGGCAATACAGGTTATTTTCTGTGTATTGTTTCATTTGCCAAGTTTGTCCCATGTTGAGGCGTTTACTACATCAGACGCTCTTGATGCAGTGCCATTAACAGCTGATAATTTACTTATTTCATGTGTCATTACAGGCGCAGAACTAGCGTTTCTAATGCCGCATAAGCCTGTGCCGTGTGGTTACTTCATAGTTTTCACATTTGCTGCAATAATAGCGTGGCTTGGATACAAAGCTATGTCTTAAAACCCTCCGCATTCTAATGTGAATGCCAAGTGCCAAAGGAGACTTTCCTGTGGAGTCACATAGATGGTTATTGGTCGGCAGACATCGTCAAGTCTAAGTCCAATCTCTTCATGAGATGGAAGTGCATATTCTGATGAAGAATAAATAAAATTGTTGGGAGAGTTAGCCGAATATCGATTGTTTTTGCGCTGTGGCTCGGGTGCCGAAATTTCCCGGAATCTAAATTTGGGCCGGTATTAGTCACTATAAATTTACTATTTAGACCTTTCTCAGTGCTGGTAAACATACGGTATTTTTTGGCATATATCAGTGAAAATACTTTCATATACAGTTCAAGATCTGACGTATGCATGCCAATGCCTTCATCAAGGTTGTCATTGAAATAACATCGGAACATTCTGAATCATTAAGATATTTAAACAATAAAATTGACAACGAATTCTCGCCATGGCGTATATCAAGGTTACATATCAATAAATCTTGTAAGGTATTTTCTATCTTCACACGAGATGTGAATGTTATGTGTCGTGCCTATAACACAATGCATAGACACGTCAACGGCATCTTAATTTTGGCATTCCTCTCACTGAACACCAGAGGTCCCGGTGCCAAGCAAATCAGCTAGAGCAGGCTATGAATATTTATTGGATGAGTTGGCGTCTATATTGCAAATTATTGTATCCCAAACGGGGCTTAATGTTGCTATTAATTAAGTATCTCCCATCTCTGATAATTACCAACCTCAGGAGAGGCCACTTGATGGCCAACAAAAAGCGTTTCAATGTAGAGGGCCTTCATTCTGCACATCAACTTCAACAATTTGTCAAAATAATGATGTCTGTTTGACCTTCTAAGTATTCCAGAAGTTGAATACTCCGAGATTACACCGTCACACAGATGGGTCTATCAGCAACAATTTATATTAACATTTATGCATATATAATGTATTTGATAGGGAGAAATTTTATGAATAATTTTCCAGTTAATGGGGTTTTCAGAGCTGGGGAAACTGATCAAATGAAATGGAAAGAGAGCATAAGAGAGCTTTTGTTTAAATTTCTTCGCCAAGAGAACTCACATGAATACACCATGGGCTTGATACGGACGCTATCAAAATAATCAATTTGAATTGCCTCTTGGTACAATTTAGTAAGATGACACCATTATCACTATTCCCCTGTGTTGAAGTTCATACATAAATGATATTTTGACATAGATATTACCGCAGGAATTTAGGCCGCTACTCACAACAGGTCACAGCATTAATCCGTTCGGGAGAGATACGTTTTCATTTGCGACCCCATTCCGAAATGATCTCACGAGAGGATTACATGTATATCTCCCTGTGATGCCTGTTGTTCAATCTCTATTTGATGTCAATCAACACGTAGCTGTTTTGGTGTTCGTATATTTATGGTTTAGTTCACCGCGATCATCTGATATCAAATACCTCAACCATTTGAAAACAATGGGATTTCCCTTTCATGTCGATAGTTTGTGCACACATGTTTCCAGTGTTATCGACATTATTTGAATTGACAGTTTATGATATAGCACATGACGCCGGTGGTAGAAAGTTGATGATCCATTCTGCGATTGATGTATTTTATCTTGGTGATGTTTTAAATTATGCACCACATCTGTTATGCGGTAATTAGTCCGACATTCGACATAATTCCTCAACCACCTCAGCACATTGTGCCACATAAACGGGTGGAGCCATGAGCAAGAGCAGGCAAGAGCTATGGGCATTCTAACCGCATTTTTTAAGTATTACGGCTGAACACGGCAAAATCGCAGATTAAGTGGATAGGAAGCAAAAAGGGAAACCAGATTAAACCTTTTCCTCACTTTCGAATTAACTGGGATCCACGGCGTGTGAATATACTTCGAATATGGTTCAGTACAAATTAGAGGATACGGGTAACATGAACTACTTGGAAAAGCTGAAAAATATTTAAAAAATACTTGGAAGCTGGATTAAACGGCGTCTCACACCAACAGGGAAAGTACTAATTATTAAGACACTGGCACTCCCACACCTAATTCATCCTTAACGGTTCTGCCTGGCCCGCCTGCTACAATCCTTGATGAAATAGAAAAATCATTCGGCAACTTCATCTCCGGTGGGTTTCCAGACAAAATCAGAAGAAAGACGATCATATTGAAAAAGGAAGAACGTGGACTATAATTACCTTATATTCCATCCATTGTTGCTTACTTGAAAATAAAGTAGATCAAACGATCCCCAGAATTTTCAGATTTTTAGAGTGAATTGATGGAGTCCATTTCTCGCCCTATTTGCCATAAATTGTGAAATCTAAGCCCCCTCGCTCTCGCAGAATATATTTTTTAAAAAATCAATTTTGGTGAGAAGTATCTTGTTCGTGGCTCAATTGTATTGAAGAAGAATTCAAAGAGAAGCAGATCAGTAACCTTCTCATTTATAAATTTGCACGACAACATGATTGGCGCGAGATAGGCGAATGTCACTCGCATGGTGCAAAACTTGTAAATGATCTACTAACAACAGTCAGTGAGTTGTCAAATCAAAATTGATAAATCAAAAATGCTCAAAGTTTGTGTATAAAATGCGTTTGAACCATGTCAAGTTAGGCCAATCAGAGTTAAAGTGGCAAGACGATTGAGAGAGGGAAGGGAAAGAGGGTGATATTAATTGGCAAGACATATATCAATCTGTGTGGAAAACCTCATCAGAAACTCGGTTCCACTACTTTCAGTATCAAATTATACATATAATTTTAGTCACCAATAACTACTTAACGAGAGATCCTGAAGGATCTTGGCGCCCACCATTGCCCCACAATTGTAAGCTAATGACAAGAGGATCTTTTTGTCCATTGTTACAAAGAACAAGCGAATGATTTGTAATTTTGCTTGCAGAATTTCGAATTTGAGCGAAAAAGATCGAAAAAGGGACAGTGGAAAACACCAAGATATTATCTTTCTAAGTTTCAGGAGTTTCAAGATTTCTAGAAACTGTACTTGATGTCGGTTGTTATAGTACATCTTAAGTGAAATGAGCAAAGTTAGTCTGAAAGTGAATGTCCAGAGGATCTTTCATGTTCGTTTTGTTGTATTTTTTTTTTCGCACGTGTCATCATTGGGTACTGGAATCGAAGACAAATATCTGTGACACTTTCGCATGAGCTATGAAACATACTTCAGATTTTATAATTAGGAACGAATGCTAATTCTGTTCTGTTTACTGGGCTAGTTTGAGTTAGTTCTTTTAAGATACCATGCTCGAAAATAGTAAGATGGTACAAAACTTAATACTGAAGGTCTGTGCAGTGATGCTGAAAATTTGAAAGTGTCTGAATCCTGATTATCTCCCTTGGATCGAAACACGCAGTAGTCTACAGTTGTCGAGTTGTGATGTTGTGTCACATGAGTGACGTCCCTTCGTGTAGCCGACCCATCGGCAGACGAAACGGTGGGGCAGTTCACTTGCAATGGCATGGACTACAGTAAACTGATTTAAAATTTGAAGAAATACATTTTAATTCGGAATCATTTGAACTCGTTGATATAGAAGATGAAAATATGGATATTCTCTATAGTCAATATATAGAATATGCCCCACCGTTTGATCCGCCTACTCTTGTGATGCAACGTCACAACTCGGGAATACTGCATTAATTTGAAGCGTAAATTTGAAGGGTATCATGCACAGCTAGGTCCCATGTGGGACCTGTGTACCAAATTTCAGGAAGATCCATGAAGTATTCCCTGAGAATTCACGATAACAATGTTTCAATGGGAAATTCAAGATGACCACCTGGCGGCCATATCGGTTTTCGAATCGGATCAGAAAAGGTATCTTGTGCAACTGGACAACAAGGGGAACCTGTGTACCAAATGTGAGAAAGATCCATGCAGTACTTCCTGAGAAATCACGATAACAAAGTTTCATGGGGAAATCAAAAATGGCCGCCTGGTGGCAATATTACATCTTCGAATCGAACCGAAAAAGGTATCGTGCACAGCTAGAATCCAAGGGAACCTGTGTACCAAATATGAGAAAGATCCACACAGTACTCCCCCAGAAATTACGATAAAGTTTCATGGGGAAATCCACGATGGTCACCTGGTGGCGATATTGGATTTGCGAATCGAACCAGAAAAGGTATCTTGCACAACTAGATCCAAAGGGGAACCTGTGTACCAAATTTGAGAAAGATCCATGCAGTAGTTCCTGAGAAAGCACGATAACAAAGTTTCATGGAGAAATCCAAGATGGCCGCCTGGTGGCCATATTGGATTTTGGGAATGTGACCATGAAATGTATCTTGCACAACTAGACCACAGGGGGAACCTGTGTACCAAATTTGACAAAGATCCACAAAGTAGTTCCTGAGAAATCACGATAACAAAGTTTCATGGAAAAATCCAAGATGGCTGCCTGGTGGCCATATTGGATTTTCGAATCGGACCAGAAAAGGTATCTTGCACAACTAGACCCCAAGGGGAACCTGTGTACCAAATTTGAGGAAGATCCATGTAGTAGTTCCTCAGAAATCGCGATAAAAAGGTCTCATGGGGAAATCTAAGATGGCCGTCCGGTGGTCATATTGGATTTTCGAATCGGACTGAAAGAGGTATCTTGCACAACTAGACCCCAAGAGGAACCTGTGCACCAAATTTGAGAAAGATCCATGCAGTACTTCCGGAGAAATCGCGATAACAATGTTTCATGGGGAAATCCAAGATGGCTGCCTGTGGCCATATTGGATTTTCGAATCGGACCAGAAAAGGTATCTTTCACAACAAAACCCCAAAGTGTACCAAATTTGAGAAAGATCCATGTAGTAGTTCCTCAGAAATCACGATAACAAGGTTTCATGAGGAAATCTAAGATGGCCGCCCGGTGGCCGTATTGGATTTTCGAATCGGACTGAAAGAGGTATCTTGCACAATTTGACCACAAGGGGAACCTGTGTACCAAATTTGAGAAAGATCCATGCAGTAGTTCCTGAGAAATCGCGATAACAAGGTTTCATGGGAAAATCGGATTTTCGAATCGGACCAGAAAATGTATCTTGCACAACTAGACCCCGAGGGGAACTTCTGTACCAAATTTGAGAAAGATCCATACAGTAGTTCCTGAGATATCGCGATAGCAAGAATTGTTTATGGACGGACGACGGACCACGGACGAAAAGCGATGGCACAGAGAGACTGTACTTTCTGTTCGGAAGATAAGGAAACAATAATTCATTTACTTCAGAAATGTCGTTTTGTACAAAGCATATTGGGGTATGGTATTTGAATTTGCTACAAGACAGGTGATAATGGTCATGACGTGATAATGGTCATGACGGAAGTAATTCTTTGTAAAACATGCAAAGGGTCAGTTTGCCTAAGCCATATTGTCTTATTGATTAGAAAAAAGTATTTACACCCCTAGCCGGCTGTACAAAACCTAATTGGACAGCAGCAAAATCGGTAATTTTCCGAACCAAGCATGTCGAGAGCAATAAGAAAGATTTCTTGAAAAAGTGGGATCCCCTGGCACACCTCGATCTTAACTAGTATATATAGCGTAGAAATATGTTATTAGATCAACCATATGTTATTATTCATGGGTTTGTTTACTCGTTTTTGTGTGTAAAAGGAGAGCTATGACACACTAAAATACCACACTACAGCCTTCTATAATACAAACATCAAAACCATAGTTTCAATGAAGAAAAGGGGTTTTATTTATTTTTTCTGCAGCACGCAAGGCTGCGGGCGGCTCGCGTCTGCGGGAGGCTCTTTTCTTGCACTTCTTCTTTAGAAATACGCATGCGCTGAGAGAGTGTGACTTCTGCCACACTTTTCAACTCTCGATGAAAACCCAACATTGGATTCCATTTGTAATTTCTTTGAGATATTTGGTGGAATGAATTATTGCTTCGTTGATTCCGTTCAGTCAATAGTCAAGTCATCTTACTTCACCACATAGGAAACTATTTCTACTTACACTTCAGCCGCTTAAATTGAAAAGCTGACTGTCGATAAATCTTTAGCTAAAGACGAGCGGCCGGGAGCCTGTTTTTCGGAATAAAATGCACCCCCGTACACAGAGGCAAAATATACATCATTTGATAACTTAAACGCTCTTCTTTCTGTTTAGGTAGGATGTGGTGGTGAAAACTACTGTCGTATGCTGAATAAATTAGAAAATACAAGAACCATTGGATTGCATCTTTCTACTTTTAAAATAGGGGTATAGGTATTAAAATGACTATATCTTCACTCGTACCAGGCATATGGCAAAATGGTCGGTGTCATTTGATTGCGAAAAGTTCTTCAATCGTCTAATATCAAAAGTATTATGACGTCAGTGACCTGCGACTTCACGGAGGGGCCGTCTCCAAAATACAATTTAATTGCGTCAAACGCACTAAAAACTATGGCAAAGGTTTTGTTGTGGGTGAAATACTTTGTTGTTGAATGACCAGAACGGTTCTTATGTCGAATTTATTCATCGGTCAAATACTTCGGCAAATTTTTCGTGCGATTACCTTTTAAATCCTCAATATAACGAGCGTCATTCACCATAGGATATTAGGTAAACAACACTAACTACTACATTAGAGAACGGGTTTCTCGGATGACAGCCACCGAAAATAATTTATTTCCGCGATTTAGACATTCAAAGTCATTTGACGTCGCAGCTGTTTTGTCCGACGTACTAATTAGTTTAGAATTGAAATAGGGGATCGTTTCAAAATATCCTGAAAACATACGGGAATACACCGAGTGGCACAAGTTTACTAAATTGGCGAAAGAGTGCTCTGAGCATCAGTTTTAACTTCATTTTTTTATCTAATTTTCTGACAGCATTAAACAGATCACTGCTATACAAGAACATGTCTATAAACATACCCACTCTCCAGGTATGTCCCGACCCCACAACAGCCTGAATATAGGAGTTTTATTATAACACCACTATATATCTCTGGCACATTTTTCATCAGGGTCCAAGCCTGATCACAAATGCAATAGGGAAATGCCGAGATAGAACTCTTTAATATAATAATAATGATACTTATTTATTTCAGACACAGACGGTCTATAGAATGAACAAATAAATAATAGGATGGCAGCCAAAAGACAAATTACTAGCGCGCTGCATAGATTTGGCGAGACCAACGACAAAATAAACGCGAAGTCTGAGACAAATCGGTAAGCCGCAAAGCTGTGAGCACAAAGTTGTCTGTCGACATGAGTCTGTTCCGTAGAGCATTAATCTGGCGTCGATTAACCTCATTAAAGCTGGGTACAGAGTTAATCCCAAACATGTAAGTAGCACTACAATTGCGCGGGAAGTGAATTAACCAGCGAAATACGTTGTTGTATGTGACACGCAGTTTTTCCAGTTACAGGACGAGTACGAAGACCGCAGACGGCTGCAATAGATACTGGTACAGTACGACGAGAAAAGTTGCTTCTTCGTATCTTGAGAAAAAAATATAGAAATTTCGAACCAAAATGTTGGCACGAATGGAAATTTTCTAGTTTGCACAGACATATCATTACTGCCATTGAGATTGCTGGAGATAAAATGATCAGGATATTTGGCGTTGTTAACGTAATTCAGCTGTGAGCCAGACAGTTCAACAGAGGATGTTTCCAGGTCATTTGACGTTTTTGGACGAAAACTCATGCATAACCATTTCTTAGTGTTTAAGACAATAGTATTGCCAGTCGCAAAAATATCACATATATCAAGTGGAGTCTGAAGGCCCTTGGCAGATGGGCTAATAATGCATAAGTCGTCCGCGTATAATAGGTGGTTAATGAAGACACCTGCTACATTACATCCTAACTTAGACCGAGATATTTTGATGTCGAGTTTATGCATGTAGAAATTAAAGAACAGAGGAGACAGAATTCCTTCTTGGCGAAATCCATTTTCAGCAGAGAACCTTCCGAGAAGCCATACATACATCCAGGTAGCCATGAGAGGGGCAAAATGACGCCATTGCCCACGTGACATCGGGTCAAGTTTAGGCACCGGGTAATGCTTTAACATTGGCTCTACTGCAAAACCCGGAAATTAATTTGATTGTGGCATTCAAAGTACTAAATATCCAAACAATTTTAAAGATGTTATTGTCTCGGATTTAAATAGGCATTTGCAAACACACATCATCGCATGTAAATCTCCGTGGATAAAATAATACAGCATTCCAATGTTAACTCTATCTGACCTGGGCGATTTGGGGTGTACCGTAGCCGGGGGGAAGCTGAAAGTGCCCCCTCCCCCTCTATATTTTCGCTATCGCTAAGATTAGCGGGCTGAAACTTACCACACTATATCTTTGGGTCAAGCTCTACAAGAAAATGTAAAAACATCCAAGATGGTCGCCATGATGACGTCACATGATGAAGTCATTTTTAAAACCAGCATTTTTGGACGATTTTTCGGTCAAAATCGAATTTTTTATTTTTGCTTTTTTCTTCGCAAAAACTGCACGATAAATTAGTAAAGAATAATCTGATATGAAATAAAATAAGCTTTACTCACTTTTCCGTACAGAAAAGCAAACATTTTGAAGAAATATGACGAAAACATCATTTTTACTGGTACCCCACATGGCCGCCATTTTGAATTTACCCATGATCCTCTGCTCGTGAGGTTATGCAAATAGGCTTAGAAAGACCCCAATATGATAACCTATATCGTCACGAAGACTCAGCTCTCCATTTTTTGGCGTTCCGGAGATATCGCAGAAAGTTTGGTAGGGGGGCATTTTGAACCCCCCACCCTCTCTTAGGCCTGGTAGGATTAATGAGGGAAGGTTGGAAGGGGGAACAAATCAGGGCGTGTTTTTTGCTGATGCTAAGACATATGGTTTCAGTAACATGCATAGAATCGCGTTGAATCAACATGCTGAATTTTTGTGTAATTTTTGAAGAAAGATGGCGAAAACATCATTTTTTCTGGTACCTCCACATGGCCGCCATTTTGAAGTTTCTCATGATCCTCTGCTCGGCGGTCATGCAAATAGGGTCAAAATGACCCCAATATGATAATCTCAAAAGTCACAGAGTTTCAGCTCTCAATTTGTTGTCGTTGGGAAGATACGAGAAAAAAAAAACAACAGGCGGGGCGGAAATTGCCTCCACTCCTTCCCCCCCCCGCCAGGTGAAATGGTTCGCTGCCTAACTTCGGCGTGACGCCACATGGGTCATGAAGTCGTTTCGCATCTTGTTTCCGTTAGAGACTTCCATCTCGGGACTGTTCTATTAATATTTATGATATATAATCTCCAATATTATGATCTCGCTCTCTTTGTGTTTCGTACATGGTGTCAGGGCATAATTATCGCTCCTAGAGATATTTCTGCAGTAGGTATTGAAATATACCAATCTCAGAGATTTATCTGCTTTGACACATTTCATGTGTATACTGCTTACCAGTGCTATTTCTTCTAATGTCTTTTGTGGGTTTCAAGGTACATAAGGCCCAAGTTCTGTGCAAAACTATTACTGTTTTATTATCAGAGGTGTCAGGACCAAATTTTCCCTCATGAAGATCTTTTTAGGTATTGAAAAATACCAGTGTCAATTCGATTTTATCGGGTTTACACATTTCATGTCTATTATTAAACAGCGATGTTTCTTATGGTGGAGCCAAGTCTTCGTTATTGTTATTTCTCTTCTGTACTGGAGGTCCGTCGTAAACTGAGCTAGGAATTCGTATAGGCACGGCTGATAAAAAGCATTCTTACTAATTTAATATTCAGTGTTATAGCCTGGATTTCAGCGGTATTATTCTGATGTATGTCTCGAATCATGCCATAATCGTTATACGAAAGACATACTAACAAGATCTTATGAGCATATAACCACTCGTAGGTAAAATCCGTATTCAGGGTTGAAACACACCAGGAACATGAGCACGTTAATGTGTTAACCCTACCTGGCCTGGGGGGAGCACTATGGCCCCCTACCAAACTTTCTGCGCTATATCCGGAACGACAAAAAATGAAGAGCTGAAACTCCGTGACTTTATAGTTTATCATATTGGGGTCATTTTGAGCCTATTTGCATAACCCCCCGAGCAGAGGATCATGGGTAAATCTAAGATGGCGGCCACATGGGGTAGCAGAAAAGTGATGTTTTTGTCATATTTCTTCAAAATTTCTGCTTTTTCGCGATGAAAAGTGGGCAAAAACTATTTTATTTCACATCACATTAATATTTACTAATTTATCATGTAGTTTTCGGGGAAAAATTGCAAAAATAACAAATTCAAAAAATCTGACCGAAGAATCGACCAAAAAATGCCGTTCTTGGAAATGACGTCACTGTGACGTCATCAAAGCGGCCATCTTGGATTTTTTTACATTTTCTGATAGAACTTGATCCAAAGGTATAGTGTGATAAGTTTCAGCTCCCTAGCTCAAGGGGTAAGAAAAATAATTAGGGGCGGCCATTTCGGCCTCCCCCCTCCAGGGCTGGACAGGTCCCAAAAAGCCCAGGCCAGATAGGGTTAAAACAGAAAATCTCGAACTGAGATTGGTATTTGTCAATACCTACAGAACTCCAGAAGCGAGAATTCTGTCCTGACACATGATAAAGCAGAAATAATAATGAACATAATTCGAACCTTACGGCAGCGCTGAATACTCATAAAATGTGTCAAAGCAGATGAATCTCGAATTCAGTGTAGTATTTTTTCCAATAATTACAGAACTCCAGAAGCGGGAATTCTGTCCTGAAACCTTTGATAAAAAAAAAAAAAAAAAACAGCAATAATACTGTACAAAATATGCACCTGATCGACCTTGGAAACTGCGGGATACAAGCGTCTAGACTGTCATTCAATATTCATTAATGAATTTTGGCGTCCATAATCCAATGGCCTAATTCATATAATAACATTGGCACTAAATTAAAAAGATAAATCATAATATACGTAAAACTAGACTGATTTTCTACAAGACAGAAGCGGTCAAAAGTTTTCAATGATGCCAGCAAGACATCGTGATGTTCCAAAAATATCAAATCCGTATCGCTGATCATTATTCTTAATCCATATGATATACGTTGTAAAGTCGTTATCTAGAGTATGATGTATCTCAGTCACGCTTCGATTGTGATTGTTCATATGAAAACTATGAGGATCTTCAAATACCTAGGTTCATACGGCCCTTACCCCCGGATTAAACGGAATTAGACACAAGTTACGAAACGTACATCGATAAAGCTTGCACGCTACGATCGTATTTTGTTATCAGCTCCATAGTCAAATTTGAGAAAATTCGAGCTTGAGGATATAGCCCTCTTTCACAAGTCCATTAAAGACATTGAAAGAAACAGCATACACATGAAATCGATCAAAGCAGTAAATCTCGACTTTAGATTGATATATTTCAACACCTTCAGAACTTCAGAAGCGAGAATTCCGTCCTGCCACCTTTGATAAAAAATGTTAATAATACTGTATAGAACTTGGACCTTATGGATCTTGGAAATGACGGACGATATTAGACAGCGGAAACATCATTGGGAGCGATAATTCTGCCCTGACACCATTAACCCTATCTGGCCTGTGCGACTTGGGGTGTGCTGCAGCCTGGGAGAGGCGGAAAGTGCCCCCTATATATCTTCGCTATCGCAAAGGCTAGAGGGCCGAAA
The DNA here is from genome assembly GCA_036873755.1 of Hanleya hanleyi. NCBI lineage: Eukaryota > Metazoa > Mollusca > Polyplacophora > Lepidopleurida > Hanleyidae > Hanleya > Hanleya hanleyi. Next base: position 43,628 of record JAVTVY010024879.1, on the reverse strand, counting down.
CTTACCACACTATATTTTTGGGGCAAGCTCTACAAGAAAATGTAAAAAAAAAACAAGATGGCGGTCATGATGACACTAGGCACAAAATGACTCCAATATGATAATCGAAAAAGTCACGGAGATTCAGCTCTTCATTTTGTGTTGTTTCGGAGATACGAAGTGCCCCCCCCCCACCTCGGCCAGGTAGTAGTTAACATACCGTAATAATACTGTATTTCTGCAGCACATATGTGTGAAGCACAGAACAAGCGAGATCTTAATATTGGAGATTATATATCATTAAAATTAATTGTATTGATGAGTAGGCTAGACCCTTGTTGATAGTTATGCTTGGGATATACAGACGATATACTCCTCAAAATATCCGAAAAAACTGCTTTATGTTACAAGAGTACATATAGTGATGTCCTGTACTCAGACTGTTGTAGGGTCAGAACATACCTGGAGAGTGGATATGTTTATGGGCATTTTCTTGTATGATATTGAACCCTATAAGTGGGTTTCCAAGAACATACTGTTGATATGACAATTTTAATATTAATTTTAGGTGACCCCCTACATAGTTTAAAAATTTTCAGGAGATGGAAAATCAGTGACATGTAAAGAGTAATTTATAGAAAACCGTATCCATCAATCTTTAAATGCGGTAGATTACAAAGAACATACTGTGAGAACACACGTAAATTACCGTAGTAATTATGAGATGACCCACAACCCACAACGATAAAGATAACAACGATAAAAAAAATTAACAATAAACAAAAGAAATCATTGAAATATACACATTAGGTCATAAAACATTTTTATCAAATATTGCTGAAGTCGGATGTTTGACAATTTTAGATAAAAGCTTAGTAGACATTGAAAATGTATAATTTTGCCAGATATTCCCTGTTCACATATTCTATTCTCTATGGTAGTGAGAAACGTTATATAGCCTGTACTTTTCAGGCAATGATACAGTACCGGTGGCAATAACTTGGCACAATTATGTGAATTTTCTTGGTAAAGAAACCGTATTTGTGTATATAGAAAATATTTCATAAGAAATTTGGAGATGCCCCTCTAGTGACGTTATGATTCAAGATAGCATAAAATAACTGTTATCAATCGATTCCCCGTTTAACAGAGAGAAAATTGCTACCTCACTACTATGCGTTGGTGTAAAATGAATAAAGTTATTAACACCGAAACAACCCCACCCCCTTTCTTTTTTGTGTGACGATAAAACTCGATATTGTCCGTGTGAATGGATTGTTACCTTACGCAATATATTTCAATACCACATACTGTCTTGCCGTACATGGGATTTCTCGACTCACTACATTTTCTCATCAGGACCTTATTGACCGTCTAAGTTCATTAATGGTATCTGTGTTCAAGAAAACTGATCGTGGATATGCTAATGTCCGAAGCCATGAAGCAGTCTTTAGCTCTACTACATACAAAATATATCATTCATGAGATGTTTCTTTGTTTCTAGAGTTGCTTGAATTTTTCATTAAAAATATCTATGTGAAATTTGGCAATACAATATATCAGCAGCATATAGGTATTCAAATGGGTGCTAATTGTGCACCCCTGTTGGCTGACCTGTGTCTGTTCTCTTATGAATATGACTATATGCAGGCGCTTTCAAAAACCGATCCATTCAAAGCACATTTCTTCTCATTCGCCAAACGCTATATAGACGATCTTCTCGCTGTGGATAATCGCTATATAAATGACGCAGTGAAGGATATATATCCACCTTCACTGGATTTGAAGGAAACTACAGATAGCCCTACAGGCACATCATATTTAGATCTATATCTCTATAAAAAAATTGAGCGGGCATTTTCTCTCATCAACTTCATGACAAAAGAACAATTTTGACATCGTAAACTATCCCTTTCTAGACAGTAGTATTCCAGTGGGATCTGCATATGGCGTATACATATCTCGCCTAGTAGCATTTGCTAGATCCTGTGTTAAATGTGACGATTTTAATCAACGTCACAAAACATTGTTGCAAAAACTTATAAAACAGGGCTATTCCACCAAGCGCCTTCACTCAAGTTTCTCAAATTTGACGATACATATCGCATGCTGATAGCAAAATACGAGCGTAGCGTGCAAGCTTGACATTACGTTTCTAATTCCGCTTAACCCTAGGCTAGGGGCTGTATGAACCCATGTACTTCAAGATCATCAAGGTGCTCATATGAACAGCCTCAATCAAAGAGATACATCATTCTCTAGATGACGACTTTACAACGATTATTATGGATTAAGAATACTGATCAGCGATACGGATTTTATATTGCATTTTTCTCCTATTGTAAATCGCCGGTCGTCTACTATAATCAAGTTCACTGAACGGCAAATACACATTAAGATGTTTGAAGTGCTTATCTACCAAGGACGATGAACCACAGCATTGCCACTGGTTCAACATATTTGCATACAGTTCATGGACGACTGTCTTAATCAGGAGAACAATAAATTCCAGTACCCGATACTCATTCTATCTGCCCAATCTAGTTAGTTTATAAATTGTTATTAGAAGTGGACAATTAACGCATTATCATTATTCATGAGTAATACTTTGTATACTTTCGCCGAATTATATTGTTTAACGCACAGAAATGACAAGTTGTATTTGGCTTGAAATTTAGCGTAGTCTCCAAGCGGATCGTATCTGTGAGAGGAAGAATAATTTAGCCGTCTGTGGGAATTGAAACCACGACTCTCCAATCCATGGCCTACCGTCTTAGTTATGCCGGTCCATTTGTAATACTCACATACTGAGCAACTAGTTGCACAGAAATGCTAATTTAGTATTGAGTACGCGAATTTAGTATTTAGTACGCGAACAAAAATAATTTAACCGTGAATGAGAATCGAACCCAGTGGAGTTGCTTTTCCCATCTCAGCTATGTTGGTTCATCATACTCCGGTGAATCATCACAATGAAAGCTAATCGGTATTGTAGTGTGCTCGACTGGCATGATATTTTGATGTAGAGTTGTTTAATTGCTTCAGCACAGTTTCTCATCTTCTATGCTATCGTCGTCTGTTAGAAGACGAGTTAACGAAACTCTCGGCGCGTTCGTAGCAGCCCCTGAACAGGCTTGGCCAAACATATCAGACGAAACAGTGAACCATTCATATAGAAAGGGCAGAACAGTGTCAAAATATTTACTGTGCAAATGATACCACATGTATGTTGAATAGGAGAAGCTTAATTAATCTGTCTGCCTGTCACTGGGCTAAATTTAAATCTGAAAAGTGTCATTATTTCTCTAGGACTGTTCGATAAGACCTTCACCTCCATTCCGTGGTTTCATAGATCAAATTGCTGGACCTGATATTGAATTCAGTAAAATTACATTTAAAGAAAATATGAATTGTTTATTTTAATCCGCAGAGTTTTAAAGTGAGAACGTAGATTTTAGCACTATATGAACAGATGTTGTATTGATTGCTGGATAATATTTTTTTTTGGGTAATTTTTTTACGTGTCTGTGTGTTCGCGTTGAAATTTCCGAAACTACTCAAAATATTTACATCGTATATTTGCCGATTAGTCAAACTCCTCGGCAGCCATTTTGGATTGACCTAATTTTGAACAAACTCTCCGAAGAAACGACTGAACTGAATGTTTTAAAACTTGACATACATGACAATTGGGCCAAGGCACCACCACCTCGATCAATCCGACTTGTTCCGTTCATTCAATCGTTTATGGCCGAAGACATTTCTGATTAGGATAGTCTGAAAATTCAGATACCCGAAGAACATCTCATATGAAGACCACTCCCTTCACTGATATGTGTTTCACTGTATTACTGCCACGGCCGCAGGTTTTGACTACAATGCACTCATCTTTCACTTGTTCTCATGACCGTTTACCTCTCGGGCATGTGAGGATGTGACGGAGAATTTAAAATCGTGACCTAATATACGAATAAATGCCCAATGGTTCGTCCGGGGTTTACAAAAAAACAAAACAAAACAAACAGGTTGTGGAATTCTGTTATGGCTGATTAATTCTGACCGTGAACATTCGGTAAAACTTTTAAATTGCCTGGAATGGCTGTGATACCTGCAGTATTTTGCTATTCGAATGAGGGATAAGTTTCGTGGATGTTGAATACCTGAGGAATATTTTGGCTTGCCGTTATAGAAAACCAAAGATTAGTAGAACTTGTAGTTTTGACACGGTTATAGGGAATAAAACAGTACATTTTTTCCTATTTACAAATATTTTAATATTTAAATATTTCGAAAATAATCAGGCTGAAATTTGTTTGCATTTTTAAATGCAATGGTGCCTGAGATACAACATAAATTTGAAAAAAGTGGTGGAGTGCCTGCAGGATTTTAGCCAAAAGGCTTTGAAAGCAGGTATTTTCTAGACCAAGACTTAGTTGAATGATGGAATTTCTATACCCACTTCAAAACTGTGCAGAAAATCTTTAAAAGTCCGCAAAATGTTGTTCATCATTTTTTATTGGTGTAAACAATGTTCTGTTGGGATGTAGTAGTGTTGGATTCCAGCATCCAGTGTCAGCTGATGGAATCGCTTCTTGGACATCTTATGAGTCTCAATGGCTGCTTCTTGATATGTTTGGCAGACCCAGAAAACTGTGATATCATAACAAGAGTAAAAAGTATTTAATAAATTTGTTCAATTCAGCAGTATCAGTAGTTATTACCTGATCCATCTGTAGCAGATGGATGTACGCCAAGTTGTAACCTTCCAAGGTATGGACGTATTGGTTGCTGTAACCTCACGTAGAAAATAAGGCAACATTTAAGAAACGAACAGTTTTCATAACTTATCGCATATAATACAACATTGATTTATCTGATTCTTGTCAAACTTGATGGAGTTGGTGTATGAGCATTTGGAGTTATTACAATATACTAATCTTGTCAAGAGCACAAGAATATTTTTGCGACATAGAAGTTTCTGTAACTCTATTCAAGCCGAGTAAACGATGTCGTAAATCAACGCGAAAATATGTCTTGCGAGCAATCTCGATTCCAGCTGTTCGTTGTTATTTATATATCTTCTCAAAGATATAAATGTTAGCATAAGTAGGTGGACCGTAGCCCTAATTTATGCCTACACTAGTTTGTGTTTTCGAGTATTCGTACATGTATATGTTTTTTTGCAAATGTGAATAACAGTCCTATATAAGGGACATGGAAGTATTAAAATAATTTCAAAGATTCATTTTTACCTCGAAATAAATTTTATCAAATACCTTCTGATCAGGAATGTTTCTATCAGAGCATTAATATTTGAGTTATGTAAGTTATATGTATTACGTTTACTTTATGCTTCTTACTGAATGTCATGTTGTCATTTTCAATTCTACACTCACCAAATGAGATATGTACGTACTGAAATTTATCGAATTTTTAAAAACAGATTATATATATATTTTTATATCTAGTTATGTGCCATTATGGTGGGCATCGATCTTTTTAACGATTCCTGCCAATACAATAAAAACTAGACACTGTGGGTACAATGTCACGGTCTTTCCATGACGTCCCCCAAAGGTATTATTTCGCTGTATTGTGATGTGGCATATACTACAAATAACGAGTGGAAACATTTTCCGGAAAGCTTAATTTGTCTAGATTGCGAGTGCCTTAGATCGAGTGTGAACGTTCATCGTTATGTGCCGTTGTTCAAACAATTGCAAAAGATTAAACTGTTGAAAGTCTATTGTCGTGTACATATACATACTTCAAACAGCATACTAATTGGGTGCGGACATTGTATCCTGCCTGAAACAATGCGAATGCATTCTTACTGTCAATTCCAAACACATATATATATATATTCCCTCAATCAAAATTGATGACCTGTACCAGAAACTTCAGCCTAGTATCCACGAATCGCGTGAAACAACAACGGGATGCAGTCATATGCCGGTTCACTCACGTGTTGTGGCGCACAATTTTAGTCGGCTGGGTATTGTTCTTAAAGTAGAAAACAAATCCTTACCTTCTTTGTACAGTCCATTCGTACTTCATCTCCGAACATTCCCCATAAACGGCGACATCAAATATTCCCTCGTTTTAGGCACTTTAATCCTTCGACACCCAATGCCATCCCTGCCGAGTTGCTTGGAAAACAGCTATTTTCCTACGCTCGCCGTAAAAAGAACAGTGGCACGTACTTGAACAACAGTCGCGCGCACTTCCGAGGAAGGAAGTTATTCCCCTTGTTTGTTTTCGAATACCAGTATCGCGAGCCTCTGTCTACGCTGTATTATTTCAAACTAACGGCTTTCTCGTAACTGTTCAAGTTTTCCACAATTACTGGTCCCGTTACGGAGCCATTGTCAACGAAAGGACACAGTATCGAAAGTAACAGGCAACAAATTAGAAGTCCGTAACTATTGCGGTTCAAGAGATAAAAGGTTTACAAAATTGAGCCGGCCCCGTCATGTAACACGACGTTTATTTAATTGCGAACATTGGATGCCTCGAGTGTTACAGCCGAATCGCTATAGCGAAATTGACAACATTCATTTAATAGATGAAATCAGCATGTGACCATTTAACGACTTAATAGTTCGGGAAATTGGAATTTTTAATATCTCTAAACCTATCAAAGCTATATTCTTGAAATTTCATAGGCAAATACATGTATATGTTCTCTTAAAGTCCTATGAATATGGCGCGGAGTGGAGTTGTAGTTTCGCCATGGCATAAAAAAAGTGAAAATTTCGAATTTTGTCAAATATCTCCTATTATTTCTGGTAACTTTTCTCCAATGCTACATTGATTCTGTTGGATCATGTGATGGCCGATAATGGTATGCAAATTTGAAGTTCAAATGCGTAACACTTTTTTAAGGGTACACGCCATAATACTGGAAAACGGAAAGGGCGATAACTTTGGAACGGAGGTAAAGGTCAGTTCGAAACTTAGGTCACTTCATTCTTGTGTTGTCAGGAACATGTATTTTAAATTTCAGGATCATATAGTTAATACTTCTGGAGAAAATCAACTAAGACACTTTTTATATCACGTGATATTCAAGGTCAAGGTCACATCAGAGCCTCAGTTAAGTAATGGCAAACGAAAGACCATTTAGCGTTCTATATGAAGCGTTTGTTTCAATACTGTCACTGACCTACTTTTGGAGAAAATGGGGGCCATAGTTTCGATGTTTGAATTGGCATTTTTTAAGAGGTCAAGGTCAAGGTCAAATTCTGTCTATGGTGATGAACTCATGATGTCATATAGTTAATCTATGCCAAGTTGTGCTCTAATTGGTTGAGCCGTTTACGAGTTAAGCTCGGATCTTACCCCTCAAATAAAAACGATTTTATAGGTCAAAGTTCAAAATCAAAAGGATATTTTCTGAGAGCTTCAACGTGTTAATTAATGTACCAAATATGCAGTTGATAGCTGTTCGTATTCAAAATTTATATAATTTTGAAAAAAAATCAAAAGGGGAGTTAACCCAGAAGTTTGATTACCTAATAGCCAAAAACAATGGAGATTGTGGCCATAAACATGTTATGCAGACTGCCACTTTTGGAGAATGTCAGTAGTAGTCCGGGCGCCACTCGCGAGAACGTGTCATTCCGTAGCACCCCCCGCGTAGATTTTGTTTGACTTCTTTTTTATGAAGATCAACATCTCCCGGTCAATTAAATACCTGATGTAGTTATCTACGGTGGTGCCTAAAGTTGCTACATGCAATTGTTTGATGCCGACTGGTTTTGAAAAATTTAAAACCGGAATTGGGGTAGGGGTAATTCAGCCCTCATATTTTTAGTACCCCTGCGCTTCGCGATCTGAAACTTACACAAATTTACCTCCGAATAATGACCTTTCAGATAAAATAGTCCAGATTACTCTAGCTAATACAGCCACGTCATAGTGACGTCATAAGCTTGAGCAGCTTTTGTCTCATTAATTTTGGGAAATATTTTCTCCGATTTTCTCAGTTTCTTTCGCAGTAATCCATTCTTGATGATATTTGACATATAATCTTGAAAGATATATGTCTCCCGCTTAATTATAGATCAGATACCTCTTTCTACCAAGTCCCGTTTGACCTCAGCATGGATTCATATCTATGTTATCCGGTCATGACACCATTAAATCCAAATGGGGGTAGGGGAGATTACCCTCCCATATTTTCTTTAGATCGCGGTTTATCATACTGAAATGCTCCACGCATTGCTTTTGGATATCGACCGGAAGCGTAGAGTAACCAGACTTCTGGTAACTTCTTTAGTTTTTTTCGCTATGACGGCATGAATCTAGAAATTGTATTTTTTCTTTATTTGTGTCTGATTATCGCGCCTTGTTCTTTCTTTATTTCTATAAAATATTATGCTTATATCTGGATAGTGTTTCAAAATGTCTTCATTTGAACCAAGTGTCGTACAGAAGTCAATTATTATGATTTTGTGGGAGACAAACTCATAATCTGGCCCGAAATAAGACAGAAAAACAAACTCTAATTGAGGGTGTACCACAAAAATCGGGGTTAGTTGGAATTCCTCGTGTTTCTTGTCTACTCAAAGTCATATTGTGAAAACTTGGATTATACTGATTTTGCATGGGTATACATAACTTTAATACAATCACAGCAAGGGATTGGGAGGAAACATTAATTGTAATGAATAGGAAAGGACTTTATTGCTGGAGATTGTCTGTTTGCTCAATCTTGTTTGCAAAGAAATATGGGTAGAATCGAAATGGCGACCGTGTTGGGATGTTCTGATATCTCGGTAAACTAAGATGTTACAGGGGCCGTGAGGATACTTCATAGTCTCCACATGAACACCTGCAATAAAAGCGCGGCCGAGATACTTAGGCTACGTTGGAGAATCCACCTCATTCTTGGATCTGAATGTGAGGTGCCGAGGGAAGCCGAGTCATATGGTGGCCTTTTAGTTGCCAGACGTCGTCAATTTTCCCCACATCTTTCTGCATATCGCTCCAATATATTACCTGTATATGGTAGCTATCTGCAGGTGGACTGTTGGTCTCCGAGGCCCGCCCCCTGTACATGTAATTTATTATGTAGGTTTATTAGGTTGGCAGGAAATTTAAGCCGTACGACGTCGGGTATTACAGGTTAGTTTTTCGAGGTATTCTTGCATTTCCCGTGTTTACCCCATGCTGAGACATTTACGCCATCGGGCGTCCTCGATGCTCATCCATTAACATCAAACGAGTTATTTGTTTGAACTGATCTGTCATCACAGCTCCCGAGCTAGTGTATCTAAATCCGGTTAAGCCGGTGTTAGGGGTCGTGCGGATACTTCATATTCTTCACATGAACAGCTGCAATAACAGCGTGGCTGAGATACTAAGCCTAAGTCCACCGTATTCTCGTGTCTGCGATCTGAATGTGAGGTGTCGAGAAAAGCTTGTGGTTGAGTCATATGGCCGCCAGACGTCAGTTTGTACCACCTTTTGTATATCGCTCCAATAAATCATATATATATATCCCTCTCTCTCTCTCTGTTTGCCGAGACTGGCCTGCTATTTGCAAAAATGGACAGAAGAGGGATGCGCAAATACATGACGGCAAGATAACACAGCCTTACAATGCAACTGGAATTTAGCTCATTTTTGTTTTTGGCTATAACGTCTGAGGCTGTCCAATCTAATTAAAATTAAACCCTGTCTGCTCCTCCATTTGGATTTGTCGGTTGAAGGATCTAAGAGGCTTGCAGTAACTCGAGTGACAGCCAATCCTGAGAACACTTCATAGTGCTTTGAAGGGAACATTAATGATAGAGAATTTGTGGTTGGCTCAGTCGACTTAGACGCCGCGCTGGCGGGGTGTCTTTTCATGTTTTCGCGGTCCCGACATTGTGGCACCATAATACGTGGTAGATATATGAACTGGTCTTTGGTGTAAACATTAGGATAAACGGACACTGTGACCCTATCTCCCCTCCACGACTGCAAGTTGACTAGTCCAGATGCGACCATGATGTCATAATGCTATTAAATACTCATGGTAAGGGCGCTCAGAACACCAAATTCAATTGTAATATTTAATATTCTATATAGCGACATGTACGATTGGGGAGCATTGATAGGATATTAATTTATTAAGATTGGGGGTTGTTTGGATATCATGTGTTTTCACATAGTGTTCAAATGAACATTGCATTCAGAGCGTGACTGATACTCTGGAGACGACTTGGAATTCATTTGGATAAAGAATAATGATCAGTGATTTCAGAGTTTATATATAGAACATCATTATGTCTTCCTGACATCATTGAAAAATGTTTTCCTTGTATTTATTTCATACACATTGAGGCCAACTGTCATACGAAATAGGTCTTGCGATTATTGAAGCTGAATTCCTTTATGGACTGCGGCTGATTATTGAATCTAGATATCGGATCTGACACTTGCTAGTGATATAACTATTGTATTTACAAATTCATTGGATATTTCTTTTCGTATTTTGTTTTTTCAATTACCTTTTATACAAAAGGAAGGCATTGGAATGTGTGTTTTTGTTTGTCAATGTCAATTAAGCATCACAGTGTAATAGAACGTTCCCATAATGTATATCTAGCTTCAAGAATAGAACCAAAGATACTGACAAGTATCAATTTTCGAATGAGATATTTTTATCGAATTAATTTATATGAATTGAGGTATACATTTTCAATTTCGACCATCTACATTTGCTTTGATGTGGATGTTATACGAATTAGGTCTTTGGATTATACACGTTGGGTGGGCACGGGTTTCTGTTGCTTAAATGCATTTTGTCTCACTTTATGCATCATATTTGAAAACAGTTTGATGGGATCTGCCTTTTGTCTTCCCTCAATACTTTCTGACCTGAATCCATTCCCATCATTTCAACATTCACACATTTCATCTAGCAAATTAACTGGTTTTCTCTATTTAGATATCGAAACATTGGCGAGACTAGAAAAGTTGACTCCATCTTCTTTCTGTATGGCCATAATTTCTTGGTTAATAATTGACCACAAGCTAGATTAATAAATGCAAGCGGCAAGTTCATGCAAAGCCGTTCTTGGATAAGAGTTGACCATTAGCAGCTAGTTGATAATCCTTAGCCAAAGTCGAGCAGAGTTTAACATGTGTGAAACATATTAAATACATACAATAATTAAATGTAACATTAAAAGGGCGGTGAGAAACGAAGCCGGCGTACTGACAAGAAGTCATATTACCCCACCGACAAATATACTGACTGTATATTTCTAAAAACCTCACAAGAACCAAAAGCGACCCCTGTGATTATTTTTATCTCAAGCCCGCTTTTATTGTGGCTGTTCATTCAGTGGATATATTCAATGACATGACCACACGGCCCCTAACACGGACTTGGGCGGTATTAGATACAAATATTTCAGAGGGATGATATATAGCCCTGTAACATTGACTATGCTATAAAGAATATACACGAGAGTTCAGAACAGACATTACAGAGACTTCATTCCAGAAGTAGATAGATAGATATTCATTATTACCATGAATATGTAAGTACTATACATAGCGCCACATGTAGCAGATAAAAAGAGGAAACAATTACACATAAAGATTGAAGTATTGGAAGTTTGATTCCTCGTTTTGCCCAACTAGTATCCAATCACAAGGTGTGACCCAAGTGTGAAGAAGATATCGAAGCATAATCACCCCTACCCCCATTCCTTGTTTGTTTTTGTGTTACTCAGAGAGCATTGGGAGAAGGCATCATGCGACCTTACTCATTATCGTAGACAACAACACCCCATTTCAAGTAAGCCATGCATTCGTGTGGTCTTGAATACACACATCAATCAAAAGTTAACAGGGTAACAATACACCGCTGGAAAATTACAACAAAAGTGCAAGAAAAAAATAATTCCATGGGGATAATAACGACATGGTGACACCAATATTGAAGATAATTGGAATCGGATTGCTTTATCTGAATGATCCGTACACAGACTCAATATGTGATAAATTTCATTGCGTTAGGAAAGGGGAGAAATAAAATATTAGAACGAAATCACCCCTACCCCTATTTCGGCTTCATATTTCTCATGCTCTGGTGCCGTTAAACGTGGTTATGTTGCATCCATGAAGTGCATATTAGATGGTTAAACTAGGTCTAGAATTAAAGAAGAGAGGATTATCTTTCATAAATACAAATCGGGCAGAATGCAAAAAGAGTTTTTGCAACTGCAAAACAAAAAATCGAGTCTCATTTCTAAAAAAATCGAGGAAAAATGTAGCCTCCAAGTTATGACGTCATCATGACGTAAAAAAACGTAAAAGGCGTAACTTGGATTACGTTATCTAATAGAACATTATTCAGAGGTCAGGTATGGAAAGTTACAGAAAGTTTAATGCAAGAATAAAAAAGATATACGTTCATAAATACCCCTACTCCCATCTTAGAGTTAAGTTTTTCTTGTTCAGACAGCCGTGAAGAAATGCATGCTGCGACCTTAGGCACCACCGTAGATGCCTACATCAGGTCTAGAATTGACCAGGAGATGATACTCGTTCATAAACAGTTGTAAAACTAAATCTACGCGGGGGGTGCTACGAAAACCTTATTTAGACCCCTTATTGCGATTTGGCTACCGGACTATAGTACCGTTTTAGCTGCAATCTGGTCACAACAAAAACGCCTTCAGGGGAGAGAACTCGAAAACTGCTTGTCTGACCTACATATTTTCTTGGAACATTTTATGGAGAATTCCTTCAAATACTTACATTCTAATGTGTTTGGTCGATATTCACAAAATAAAATTCAACTTTACAGGCCTATATCTCATTAGGTCAAGGTCAACGGTCAAAACTTTAAACTGTGAACTAAGCCCCTGACTGATATCTATAAGTGTGTTTAATCTCATACCTCTATCTTCATAGGTTAAGCAGATATTCGACTCTTAGAGTTTGCTTGGAATAATAATAATAATAAACAGAATATCAAAAGGTCTTTCCATCTGAAATGGAAAGACCTAATGATATAGTTACCCAGCTGTTGCTATACACTTTTAAACTCGATATATGATACAAATATAACAAGATATTTTTCTGTTAAATCATATGCAGGAGAAAAAGAAACTGTATCGTTACTCTTGATAGTTTGAGTCGACTTGTATCGGTAAGAAATGTTATGAGGTTTCCATGTACATAATGTACTAGGTATATTACATTATACTCACCTATATAATGTGTTCATCCCCATTTTGAAAAGGCAAGATTATGGCCTGTATTGGTAATATTAGGCATATGAAAACAGACTGTTATCATTGGTTCGTACTGGATACCAAACAGTTGAAATGAAGACATATCGCTGACTCTTCACATAACATTCTAAATGTTAATAAACAAACAAGAAATAAGGGACCTGTGCACAATTCACATGATGCCATTTAGTTATTAACGCGTGTCTTAGTGATTGTCTTAGTGAGGTACAATACGGCTGTGAAAGCATACTATTTAAATTAGTTCCCGTTGGAATATTCAACCTTATTAACAAGTCATCTTTGTTCAATTTTTGGAATTCCATATACGACAAATAACGAAAAGCGCGAAAAGAGTAGTTGGGTTGATCAGTGCCCAAATCTGTGTGTCATGTTAAGACTGTGAACAATGAGCTGGCTAGGTCTTCATGCGTCGTCAAGCACAAACTTCCCGGTCTGATACAGAGTCGCGTGGCCCATTAAAAACATTGTTGGGTCGCTGGTGTCAATACAAATAACAGGCGAGTGAGCTATTAACGATTGAACTTAAACGCTATACGCTATCGGTACCTTAATACATGGACACGCACATCATGTTGTCCGGCCCATCACCTTACACATACCCGCTGTTTGTTCCCCTCATTATTGCCCTGTGTGTACAGTTAGAGTACTGATTGACGCACGATGATGATATCCAAGCAGTGCATGTCTTTCCACTGACAGCTGGTGAGAGCTCGAAAGAGTCCCACAGAAAAAAACATACTAGCTTTCAATAACCTTCGATATAATGGATGTGGATAAGTTTTTCACTTTGCTTCAAGAGCAGGTGGAATTCCAGAGGACAGCCTTGGTTAACGAGACATATAACAATACTTTCTTTGAGACGGACTTCTGGGGGTTGTATCCAGGAATTGTCATCCCTTATCTCATCATCGGCAGTATAGCTACATTGGTAGGAACCGTTGGAAATATTCTGGTAAGTCATTACTACAACGGGAATGTCTTAGGCACATGTATGTTTTAGCGAATAATTGAATGCGACAGTACTGTGATTAGTAATGCAGTCACAAAACAAATATAACTGTTCAGGGGAAAACTCAACCATACCATATATACATGTAGAATGTCTTGGTATCCCTGTACAGTTGTTTCACAAGGGGTATCCAAGGATTACATACAAAGGATCTGGGCAATATTTGTCGAGGGAAGCAGGGGTACTGTGCAAAAATGGGATGGGCAATGGCTTTTTTTAGCTTCTTCGAGGTGAATATTTTTTGTAATCAAATATACAACATTTTGCACAGAATTCAAAATTACAGGTTGATTGGTTGTGGTTTAAATGTGTATTGCTTTTATGTTTCAATAGGCTACATATATATGACAAAATACAATATTGGCTAACGAAAAAGGATTGTACCATTCATTCACGAAGGCATTGATTTATTATTCAAACTGAATTGTTTCATATACGCACATACATTTTCTTATCAGTTTCTTGATTTCAAGTGGCAGAAAAAGGCATTCAGAACTGTTTGTCTTCCAGTATGTTTTATGTATATGGGGAAACACAATATTGGCTTACACAGAGGCATTGTATTCTGTCCAAACATAATAGGCCAGTCCCGATATCCAATATTTTAGTCGTGAGAGGCGAGAAACGACGTCATTGCCCACGTGACGTCGGGTCAAGGTTAGACACCGGGTAATGCTTTATCATTGGCAATACCCTAGAAATCAGAAAATAACTACCACGGTGACTTTCGAAATACGGAAAATCCGAACAACTTTGAAGATGTTATTGTCTCGGAGTTAAACAGGTATTTGCAAACAGTAGGCATCATCTGTAAAAGTCTGTGCATAAAATAATACAGCATTGCCAAAGTAAAGAAATGGTTCGTTGCCTAACCCCAGCGAAACGACGTCTTTTTGTGCCTTTTGCGACTAAAGTATTGGATATCGGGACTGGCCTATCAAGTTTGGACAGAATACAATGCCTCTGTGTAAGCCAATATTGTGTTTCCCCATATACATAAAACGTACTGGAAGACAAACAGTTTTGAATGCTTTTTTGCGCCACTTGAAATCAAGAAACTGATAAGAAAATGTGACGTCTGTAAAAGTCTGTGCACACAATAATACAGCATTGCCAGTGTAAAGAAATGATTCGTTGCCTAACCTCAGCGTAACGTAACTTTTGCGACTAAAGAGTTCGATCTCGGGGATTTTCTGTTGCTTCGTAAACATAGATGAAATTTTGGATTAGATTACAAATTTCAAGTTGATTAATAGAGAATTTGCAACCGTTTTCTTCCAGTATGGGACATATATTGGACAACCAATTTGGCTATAGGAAATAGAATTGCGATTGCAAATGTCAAATTGATTGGCTGAAAATTAAAGAATTTGGAGAACACTGTGTTCTAGACAAAAACACTCACTCACTGGACTTTTTACATCGATATTTACCAGATACGCTGGTCCCGCCACCCTCCCCTCGGTAAATACTGCCCAGTCCCTAAGCATATTTCGATTCAACTCAACTTCGTTGAATCGCCAACGGTTAACCTGCAACGCCAAACAGGCCAAGGTGATCAATTACAATATATACATGTCAGATCTAATATTTAGTAAAGCAGCAACTCGCGTTAATTTCATATGTTGATTATATACGGTATTATAATACGATTTAATAGCTTCTTGGTGGAGAAGTGTTCATGTGGCAAGCATACAACATACAAGAAAAGTCAAATATTTATTAATTTTGATAAAATCATGAATGGTAACACTTTGTCCTGTTGGTAAAATGCAATCTATCGCATTACTTGGAGTGTATCATTCAATAGTTAATATGATTATGTTCAATGGATTTCGATAGTTAGATTATGTGTGCTAGATACATTGTACATCGTTAGGCCTCCAATGTTTCATAGATTGTTCAATTTCCTCTGCTCAATTTGTCTTTTGATGAAAGTCTGCAGCATGATATTAGATTTATTTTTCCCAGCGGCATAATCCCTGTCCTGTCACATGATATCAGCATATGGTCTGACAGTGAATCTAACTTTAATACAACTCTAGTTCGATTGGGACGACTTGAATGAACTCGAGGTTTATGGCTGAAACTGAATTTAAAAAAATACTTTTTTTCTCGAAATCAAACATGGTTTCGTGCCTATAGCAAAGTAATATGAAAGAGAGGAAATTGAAGACTAAATAATTGTAGCCATTTTCCAGATCGTTAGGGCATGCTGCATATTGAAAACGCATCCCCTACTGGAAGATGCAGATGTTAAGTTGCGATTTGCCGATGGAAAACCTATATTACCATACTGTATAAATGCGTCAGATAACCGGATAATATATATGATTCACGATCTATAGTCTCATACAAGCCGAAGTAGGGCGTATGCTGGAAATATCTATACACATACCTGTACCATGCTTCCTGTGACGTCCGCGCTCAGATTTACTCTGGCGAAGCGTAAATGGCATGAGTGGATTTGTGTTCGTCGTTGATTGCATTATCAGAATGATTACAGCACAGACTTGACAAAGGTGTGAATGGGCACATGGCGGATAACCCAGAACAGCTTAGCCCTCTAGCCGAGAATTTCTAGGTTAATTAAGGTGAAAAATAGTGTAATTAAATATGCATATTTTGTTATAGTAAAACATACATTAGGAAAGGGTATACATTCATGTTTTGGTACAGTTTTTAAACTATTGAGATGTGAATAAATTAAAAAAAATCACCATCAAGTTAATTTTATTTATTATAAGAGTATTCGCGGCAGTGATTTCGTATTTATATCAGATACATATCACAATGGTGATTGAATCGCATATGACGGTTGGATTAGCATATGTACAATACTTTTTATTTTAATTTTACATTTTGATAAATGAACTATGAATGATTCCAAAGGGAAGCTCAAGCCGGAAACCAACTGAATATTATATAATTTCATCTCTTACTGGATTAACCAAAAAAAATTCTCGTCCGAGTACGATCATTTTTTCTTCGCAAAACTAAAGATTTAAATGTGAGATTTGAAAATCTGTCGGACATACAAAGACGTTTTATATTCATATTTTATTGAATAAGCAGTCATTTCACATATAGTATCATACGCGGTGATGGGCGTTGTTTGATTCTTCAGTAACCAAGTCACGTGACCTGAATTATACAGGGCTTTTGGAACACATCTTCGCATGGTCAAGGTTTCCCTTTTAGCCAAATGCGAGACATTGATCATGTTGCCAAGCAAACCGCGTTCAGCCCATTTTCAGTGTTTTCCATACTGCAATTACCAGGCGTTGTGGGATATTTGATGGTGAATGAACACGTGTATGTTCATCAAATTGTGAAAAATAATCAATATCATTATTTTCTTTGAATCATGTCTTTTATATATATATTTACCCGTGGTATTTATTAATTTTCACAATTTATTGAAAATATACGTATTCATCTACCATCAAATATCCCACAAGCAAGGCAACTGCGGGATTTTGCACTTATAGACTCCCACCCAGAGAGCTCCAGAAAAGATGAATTCGCACAACCAAACAAGCAAGCAAAAAAATAATGACAGTTGTGAAAAGTTTTACAAATAGCCCGCGCTATATATTAATAATTAAGTGCTTTCCAAGCCTCAAAAGCCCCGTATGACAATGTTATATTCAATACAGCGTCATCTATCTACACAAGGGAAATGGTGATCGTAGGACCAAAAAAAACACGCGAACAGCGAAAATCTGACGAATCAACTCAAAATTTCAGCACTCACAGATGCCAAAAACGCTCACGAAAAATACTACACAAGAAATCTGGAATATAACCAGCTTTAAAACACAGAAATACTCAAAATAATACACGAAATTGCAAGTGCAAATGACTCAATCTGACCATATCCGGGCCTGTGTCCCGTACAAAATATATGTAAGTATAATTATATAATAATTATAGATATAATTATATGCATAACCATTATTCCTATGTATATATATATTTTTTTTTTTCAATTTCTTTCAATATCCCCATCGTATCTATATAACCGCCAACTGAACTGAAACACGCTATAGTTTTACACAAGGTAAAGAAGAATGGAAAAGGAAGAAGAAAAAATTATCGAACTTTATATAGTCTGACTGAAGTGTTTATGATACAGAAACTCGAACGTGTATGCGGGTCAGTTAGGCTGAACCTTACGTACTACTTTCGGCTATAATCCTCAATCGTTTTTTTATCGCTTATATTTTCTCGATTAAAAAACGATTGATTCGCGATATCGCTTTTTATTCGCGAGAATTTTCTCGATTGAAAGACGATTGCCAACAGAAAATAAAAACCATTCGAACAGCGATCGCGAATGAATCGTTTATTTTGAAGAAAAAAAAACCATTTCCTCGCGCCTTGGAAAATCGCGACTTCGAGAAAATTTGACGAAATAAACGATTCATTCGCGAACGATAATTGGAAACGGCGCATCTAATTATCAGAACCAGTTAGTTGCAACTGCCAACAGTAACTTTTGATTGTATGCTTCTTTCCTGAAAATGTTGATTTTCGACTGCAACTGGAAACAAGCTACCAGCTTATGTCATATTTGAATTACTATCATGATATAAGGCTAATTCTCTAGGCTCTACAGATTATCCTGGCTGGTGACATGTTTATGGTAAGGTAGCTGCGTATACATGCTTATTGTCCTAGTGCGCTAATGCCATTATATACTACTATCAAATACATCTATTTCATGACACGGACGTATGTTTCGGTCGATTCATGAAGCGGACATTTGCTTTGATCAGGTCACTCGTATTATATTCAGTTCTGTATTTCTGACGGTCACATAGTTCATCATTTTTCAACAGATGACAAGATATATTTATATCTAATACCGCTCAATCTGGTGCTATGGGCGGTGTGGTCATGTCATTCAATATTTCCACATGAACAGACACAATAGAAGCTTGGCTGGGATACAAATAATCACAGGGATCACTTTTGGTTTTGCGATGTTTTCGCGAGATATGCCGTCAGTATATTTGCCTGTGGGGTTATATGACTTCTTGACAGTAGTCCGACATCGTTTTCCACCACCTGTTTGATGTTGCGCTTAATTGAACGAATCGAATATGCAGCTTCGTTCGGAACTCTCTCATCCACCCAACAGAACACGAAGACGACGTTACAGTTAGCAAAGATGAAACGCCCATTGTTGTGAGTGGAAATAAATCCTTGTTCTTGGGTTTGATTTATTATGGGAACAACTAAGCTAGACTCATTTCTCCTGTGTGCAAATTGTCGCTTTCTATAAGCAATATGTCACATTAAAGTGATCTAATCAGTTTTGACTAATATTTATTTTGCCTTCAATATTTTGCTTAATGTTTGTATACCACATTTACACAAATAATTACACCTGCGGTCGAGAGATTCGGATTCAATTTCAAGTTATCCAGCAATCCGAAATTTGCACTATAAGTCTTTGCGTGGGTCTGTCTGTGCATTGACCCGTGACTTCAACTGTGGTTCGTATGAATTCACTTTGCCCTATACATCAACCCAGGACGATATTTTGAACCGGTGATAGCTGCCTTAATTTTATCCATATGCACTATGTTTTCCCTGTAGTCAACGGAGGTGCCATTATGCTTAAATAATGTATAATTTAGCTAATATTACATGAAAATATGCCAGCTATCACCAGCTCAAAATATCGCCATGGGTTCATAGTCAGAGCAAAGTGAATGTATACAAACCACAGCTGAAGTGTTACGGATCAGTGCACAGACAGGCTTTCCTTTGATCTCTCCAGCGGCGCCTAGCGTAGACCCGCACAAATACTTATAGTGTAAATATCGGAATTAACGTGTTTCATACAGGTTCGTTACATAATCATTTTTATACCAGCTAAAGTATATACTTTATTTACACATTTTCAAATCGCTCTAGTTATACTACCAATGCAGTCTGAATTACCCAGGCCAGTAGTACGATTGAAAGACATGTAGTCTGGGAGCTAGGGTCCGGTTTTGGTGAAATTGTTCACCCCATCGGCAAGATAATTTCCATCTGTACCAACTACTTTCTATGGCTATGGTGGATATTACCCAGGGTGGATGTAGAGTTCCAAAGTGATACAGTTTTTTCTATAGCGGACGATATGTCCCACTACAGACATTCAGTTTACTATGATGAAAATGGGGGCACGAATATTTTAATCACCGTAGCTGTTTTTTTATTGGTCTAATCTACCTAAACTATATCATATTAATCATCAATAATAGCAGAGTTATACGTTATCAAGATTTGTTGCTGTATCCCGAATTTATAACGTGACATGCGGACCATATCCAAATGTCAACTGAAAAAACAATGATTTTATTCAGCATTTTTGCCATTGCAATATACAACCACGATTCGTTTTTGTATCTCAACCTAGAATGGCATATTTGGGGGCAGTATCCAAATGTCAACTCGAAGAAAAAAATGCTCCTTTCCAAAATAGGAGTTTGTGTAAGTATGTTGCTATATATCATTCTTATCACTGATCCAAATATGTCTGAATATCGTAATATAATAATCAACATACTCGGCAATGATTTTAGTTGGTACTTTTGTTTTATCTTTCAACCGTATGATGTAATCGGGGATTGTATTCAAATTTCAGTTGAACAAATCTGCTACTCCGTCTTGAAAAGGAATTATGTGCAAATGACCCGCTACATATTTCTTATTAATTATTGGGGCTGTCTAAAGAGTATTTTTGCGACATAGAAGTTTCTGTAACTCTATTCAAGCCGAGTAAACGATGTCGTAAATCAGCGCCATGGGATATATTCCAAACAAATATCATAGAAAATATATCTTGCGAGCAATCTCGATTCCAGCTGTTCGTTGTTATTTATGTATCTTCTCAAAGATATAAATGTTAGCATAAGTAGGCGGACCGTAGCCCTAATTTATGTCTACACTAGTTTTTGTTTTCGAGTATTCGTATATGTTTTTATAAATGTGAATACCAATCTTATATAAGGGACATGGTAGTATTAAAATAATTTCAAAGATTCATTTTTACCTCGAAATAAATTTTATCAAATACTTTCTGATCAGGACTGTTTCTATCAGAGCATTAATATTAGAACAAAATTGTATTTACAACTATATTGCAATAATGTAAGTTATATGTATTATGTTTACTTTATGCTTCTTACTGAATGTCATGTTGTCATTTTCAATTCTACTCTCACCAGAGGAGATATGTACGTACTGAAATTTATCGAGTTTGTAAATACAGATATATATATATATATCTATATATCTATTTATGTGCCATTCTGGTGGGCATCGATCTTTTTAACGATTCCTACCAATACAATAAAAATGATATAGTTACACAGCTGTTGCTATACACTTTTAAACTCGATATATGATACAAATATAACAAGATATTTTTCTGTTAAATCATATGCAAGAGAAAGAGAAACTGTATCGTTACTCTTGATAGTTTGAGTCGACTTGTGTCGGTAAGAAATGTTATGAAGTTTCCATGTACATAATGTATTAGGTATATTACCTTTTACTCACCTATATAATGTGTTCATCCCCATTTTGAAAAAGCAAGATTATCGCCTGTACTGGTACTATTAGGCATTTGCAAACAGACTTTTATCATTGGTTCGTACTGGATACCAAACAGTTGAAATCAAGACATATCGCTGACTCTTCACATAAAATTCTAAATGTCATATGATTTATCCAAGGATTATTCAATAAATAAACAATAAATAAGGGACCTGTGCACAATTCACATGATGCCATTTAGTTATTAACGCGTGTCTTAGTGTTTGTCTTAGTGAGGTACAATACGGCTGTGAAAGCATACTATTTAAATTAGTTCCCGTTGGAATATACAACCTTATTAACAAGTCACCTTTGTTCAATTTTTTGGAATTCCATATACGAAAAATAACGAAAAACACGGAAAGTGTAGTTGGGTTGATCAATGCCCAAATCTGTCTGTCATGTTAATAAGACTGTGAGCAATGAGCTGGCTAGGTCTTCATGCGTCGTCAAGCACAAACTTGCCCGGTCTAACGCAGAGTCGAGTGGCCCATTAAAAACATTGTTGGGTCGCTGGTGTCAATAAAAATAACAGGCGAGTGAGCTATTAACGATTAAACTTAAACGCTATACGTTATGGGTACCTTAATACATGGACACGCACATCATGTTGTCCAGCCCATCACCTTACACATACAAGCTGTTTGCTCTCCTGATTATTGCCCTGTGTGTACACTGAGAATACTGATTGACACACGATGTTAATATCCAAGCAGTGTATGTCTTTCGACTCACAGCTGGTGAGAGCTCGAGAGAGTTCCACAGAAAAAAACATACTAGTTTTCAATAACCTTCGATATGATGGATGTGGATCAGTTTTTTACTCTGCTCCAAGAGCAGGTGGAATTCCAGAGGTCAGCCTTGGTTAACGAGACATATAACAATACTTTCTTCGAGACGGACTTCTGGGGATTGTATCCAGGAATTGTCATCCCTTATCTCATCATCGGCATTATAGCTACATTGGCAGGAACCGTTGGAAATATTCTGGTAAGTCATTACTACTATGGGAATGTCTTAGGCACATGTATGTTTTTAGCGAATAATTGAATGCGACAGTACTGTGATTAGTAATGCAGTCACAAAACAAATATAACTGTTCAGGGGAAAACTCAACCATACCATATATACATGTAGCATATCTTGGTATCCCTGTACAGTTGTTTCACAAGCGGTATCCAAGGATTACATACAAAGGATCTGGGCAATATTTGTCGAGGGAAGCAGGGGTACTGTGCAAAAACGGGAGGGGCAATGGCTTTTTTTAGCTTCTTCGAGGTGAATATTTTTTGTAGTCAAATATACAACATTTTGCACAGAATTCAAAATTACAGGTTGATTGGTTGTGGTTTAAATGTGTATTCTTTTATGTTTCAATAGGCTACATATTTTTGACAAAATACAATATTGGCTAAGGAAAATGGGTTGTACCATTCATTCACGAAGGCATTGATTTATTATTCAAACTGCATTGTTTATATACGCAGATACATTTTCTTATCAGTTTCTTGATTTCAGGTGGCGAAAAAAGGCATTCAGAACTGTTTGTCTTCCAGTATGTTTTATGTATATGGGGAAACACAATATTGGCTTACACAGATGCATTGTATTCTGTCCAAACATAATAGGCCAGTCCCGATATCCAATACTTTAGTCGTGAGAGGCGAGAAACGACGTCACTGCCCACGTGACGTCGGGTCAAGGTTAAGCACCGGGTAATGCTTTATCATTGGCAATACCCTAAAGATCAGAAAATAACTACCACGTTGAATTTCGAAATACGGAAAATCCGAACAACTTTGAAGATGTTATTGTCTCGGAGTTAAACAGGCATTTGCAAACAGAAGGCATCGTCTGTAAAAGTCTGTCCATAAAATAATACAGCATTGCCAGTGTAAAGAAATGATTCGTTGCCTAATCTCAGCGTAACGACGTCCTTTTGTGCCTTTTGCGACTAAAGTATTGGATATCGGGACTGGCCTATCAAGTTTGGACAGAATACAATGCCTCTGAGTAAGCCAATATTGTGTTTTCCCATATACTTACAACATACTGGAAGACAAACAGTTTTGAATGCTTTTTTGCGCCACTTGAAATCAAGAAACTGATAAGAAAATGTAACGTCCGTAAAAGTCTGTGCATAAAATAATACAGCATTGCCAGTGTAAAGAAATGATTCGTTGCCTAACCTCAGCGTAACGTAACTTTTGCGACTAAAGAGTTCGATCTCGGGGATTTTCTGTTGCTTCGTAAACATAGATGAAATTTTGGATTAGATTACAAATTTCAAGTTGATTAATAGAGAATTTGCAACCGTTTTCTTCCAGTATGGGACATATATTGGACAACCAATTTGGCTATAGGAAATAGAATTGCGATTGCAAATGTCAAATTGATTGGCTGAAAATTAAAGAATTTGGAGAACATTGTGTTCTAGACAAAAACACTCACTCACTGAACTTTTTACATCGGTATTTACCAGATACGCCGGTCCAGCCACCCTCTCCTCAGTAAATACTGCCCAGTCCCTAAGCATATTTCGATTCAACTCAACTTCCTTAAATCGCCAACGGTTAACCTGCAACGATATACAGGCCAAGGTGATCAATTACAATATATACATGTCAGATCTAATATTTAGTAAAGCAACAACTCGCGTTAATTTCATATGTTGATTATATGCGGTATTATAATACGATTTAATAGCTTCTTGGTGGAGAAGTGTTCATGTGGCAAGCATACAACATACAAGAAAAGTCAAATATTTATTAATTTGGATGAAATCATGAATGGTAACACTTTGTCCTGTTGGTAAAATGAAATCTCTCGCATTACTTGGAGTGTATCATTCAATAGTTAATATGATTATGTTCAATGGATTTCGATAGTTAGATTATGTGTGCTAGATACATTGTACATCGTTATGCCTATAATGTTTCATAGATTGTTCAATTTCCTCTGCTCAATTTATCTTTTGATGAAAATCTGCAGCATGATATTGGATTTATTTTTCCCAGCGGCATAATCCCTGCCCTGTCACATGATATCAGCATATGGTCTGACAGTGAATCTAACTTTAATACAACTCTAGTTCGATTGGGACGACTTGAATGGACTCGAGGTTTATGACTGAAACAGAATTAAAAAAAAATACTTTTTTTCTCGAAATCAAACATGGTTTCGTGCCCATAGCAAAGCAATATGAAAGACAGGAAATTGAAGACTAGGTTTCACATACAATAATTGTAGCCATTTTCCAGATCGTTAGGGCATGCTGCATATTGAAAACGCATCCCCTACTGGAAGATGCAGATGTTAAGTTGCACACACACTACACGCGTACTACATGGATAGCTGAAAAACATTATCCATGTAGTTGTTGCAAACATTTGAGCAGATGTTTATCGGTGTTAGAATAATATGATTAAGTGATTGAAAATTGAATGCTGTACTTTGCATAATACCAGCACTGAAAACTTGTGATAAATGAATGTAATATATGTAACAGTATAACGTATAGTGAAATTAGCCAATGGTCCTCTCCAGCTCCAGGAAATCGTGAACAACTGAGTGGACCGTCGGGAATCATACCAAACAGATACTGTTCAAACGGATTGGAGAGACACGAATACAGATAACATTCTGTTGTCGATTTCATTACCTTGAAATGCTAGTAAGTTTACAGACATTATAACATTTCA
This sequence comes from Hanleya hanleyi, assembly GCA_036873755.1. Classification (NCBI taxonomy): domain Eukaryota; kingdom Metazoa; phylum Mollusca; class Polyplacophora; order Lepidopleurida; family Hanleyidae; genus Hanleya; species Hanleya hanleyi. The sequence goes on along the minus strand of JAVTVY010024879.1, from coordinate 18,078 downwards.
GATTATGTTCCAGATGTTTCAAATATTTATCACAAATCTTTAACCAACAATTGAGTATATGCTGATAAACAGGCCGTGGTATAGTGATTTTGTGGGCTGTGCGAATGGGCGCATAATCAATGATGTTATCTAATTATCAGAACCAGTTAGTTGCAACTCCCAACAGTAACTTTTGATTGTATGCTTCTTTCCTGAAAATGTTGATTTTCGACTGCTACGGGAAACAAGCTACCAGCTTATCTCATATTTGAATTACTATCATGATATAAGGCTAATTCTCTAGGCTCTACAGATTATCCTGGCTGGTGACATGTTTATGGTAAGGTAGCTGCGTATACATGCTTATTGTCCTAGTGTGCTAATGCCATTATATAATACTATCAAATACATCTATTTCATGACACGGACGTATGTTTCGGTCGATTCATGAAGCGGACATTTGCTTTGATCAGGTCACTCGTATTATGTTCAGTTCTGTATTTCTGACGGTCACATAGTTCATCATTTTTCAACAGATGACATGATATATTTATATTTAATACCGCTCAATCTGGTGCTATGGGCGGTATGGTCATGTCATTCAATATTTCCACATGAACAGACACAATAGAAGCTTGGCTGGGATACAAATAATCACAGGGATCACTTTTGGTTTTTGCGATGTTTTCGCGAGATATGCCGTCAGTATATTTGTCTGTGGGGTTATATGACTTCTTGACAGTAGTCCGACATCGTTTTCCACCACCTGTTTGATGTTACGTTTAATTGAACGAATCGAATATGTAGCTTCGTTTGGAACTCTCTCATCCACCCAACAGAACACGAAGAAGACGTTACAGTTAGCAAAGATGAAACGCCCATTGTTGTGAGTGGAAATATATCCTTATTCTTGGTTTCGATTTATTATGGAAACATCTGAGCTAGACTCATTTCTCCTCTGTGCAAACTGTCGCTTTCTATAAGCAATATGTCACATTAAAGTGATCTAATCAGTTTTGACTAATATTTATTTTGCCTTCAATATTTTGCTTAATGTTTGTATACCACATTTACACAAATAATTACACCTGCGGTCGACAGATCCGGATTCAATTTCAAGTTATCCAGCAATCCGAAATTTGCACTATAAGTCTTTGCGTGGGTCTATCTGTGCATTGACCCGTGACTTCAGCTGTGGTTCGTATGAATTCACTTTGCCCTATCTATCAACCCAGGACGATATTTTGAACCGGTGATAGCTGCCATAATTTTATCCATATGCACTGTATTTTCCCTGTAGTCAACGGAAGTGCCATTATGCTTAAGATAATGTATAATTTAGCAAATATTACATGAAAATATACCAGCTATCACCAGCTCAAAATATCGTCATGGGTTCATAGTCAGAGCAAAGTGAATGTATACAATTACAACACATATAAGGGAAGTGGGAAGAGGTGCCGACAAACTGACTGCGTCACATGACTTCGCAGAATAGTCTTCTGGTTAACCTATTCTAAAGCACATACCAAGAATCTAACGATTCGTGATATGTGTTGTATCTCAGGTACACACAGCTGAAGTGTTACGGATCAGTGCACAATCAGGCTTTTCTTTGATCTCTCTAGCGGCGCCTAGCGTAGACCCGCACTAATATTTCATACAGGTTCGTTACATAATCATTATTGTACCAGCTAAAGTATATACTTATTTACACATTATCAAATGGCTCTAGCTATACTACGAATGTAGTCTGAATTACCCAGGCCAGTAGTACGATTGAAAGACATGTAGTCTGGGAGCCAGGGTCGGGTTTTGGAGAAATTGTTCACCCCATCGGCAAGATAATTTCCATCTGCACCAACTATTTTCTATGACTATGATGGGTATTACCCAGGGTGGATGTTCCAAAGTGGTACAGTTTTTTCTATAGCGGACGATATGTCCCACTACAGACATTTAGTTTACTGTGACGAAATTGGGGCACGAGTATTTTAATCACCGTAGCTGTTTTTTTATTGGTCTAATCTACCTAAACTATATCATATTAATCATCAATAATAGCAGAGTTATACGTTATCAAGATTTGTTTCTGTATCCCGACTTTATAACGTGACATGCGGACCATATCCAAATGTCAACTGAAAAAACAATGATTTTATTCAGCATTTTTGCCTTTGCAATATACAACCACGATTCGTTTTTCTGTCTCAACCTAGAATGACATATTTGGGGGCCGTATCCAAATGTCAACCCGAAGAAAAAAATGCTCCTTTCCAAAATAGGAGTTTGTGTAAGTATGTTGCTATATATCATTCTTATCACTGATCCAAATATGTCTGAATATCGTAATATAATAATCAACATACTCGGCAGTGATTTTAGTTGGTACTTTTGTTTTATCTTCCAACCGTATGATGTAATCGGGGATTGTATTCAAATTTCAGTTGAACAAATCTGCTACTCCGTCTTGAAAAGGAATTATGTGCAAATGACCCGCTACATATTTCTTACTAATTATTGGGGCTGTCTAACCTGCCTCATTTATTACTCAGAAGTTGAAAGCGAAGTTACATATTAGCGGGATAGATGGTTTCCCAACTCTATAACGTCGTCTGGGGACCACACTCAAATACGAATTCGAAAACGTGCTCACGGCTGCTAAAGAGGGTATATTTGATTATATAGCAATATTTTTTGCAATACTGATCCAATCTGTCTGGACTGTGCCGTGTATTAGTGAACATTGTTATTATATTTTTATCATATGTAACTGATATTCGTTTTAAAATTCAAACAGAACAAACTATTCTCGGTTACAACATATGGGAGAGCAGGACATAGGTAATAAGTTCAGCATATCTTCTTAATGAATAGTTCGTCTTTACCTGTTTTACTATACATCTCTCAAGAACAACTGCTTCAGCTTTTCACAGAGTTAGTAATTGTAGTTCAGCTGTTCATTTGACTGCCAAAGACGAGTTTCAACTGAAAAATACTCTGTTCCTTATTGTGTGGCGCTATTGTGTCAAACGATTATGGGAATTGCAAAAGCTACAGATTGAGTGCAGGTAACTTTAATATCATTGCATATTTACTTACCACATACAGTAGCATTGCTAAATTCAAAATGGCGGCCATCGCGAACATTTTCGTGACGATTTTTCAGCTTGTTTATCGATAAATTACGAAACAATCATTGGTCTTATTTAAAATGCACACTCGCCAAACAAATATTCACAGCATTGCTAAACAACTTAGGCAACTCGACACGAACTAAATTTCAAATTTCTGAAAGGTCCCGTGAAGCTGAATTGGGTCCCATTATTTGTTAAAGAAGACCATTTGATCACCGATCACGGAAACCAGGGCCCAGGGGGATGAGATTTGACACATTGGATTTTGCACTCACGAGGTTTAGATAAATGCCCCTAATAGTAAAACGATTCCTTCATTAAATGTCCCTGTCACATTCAATTTATCTCTGATTATTAGTGCACGATTTTGTATTTCAAGATGATTAAAAAGGAAATTTTGGTGCAGTCAGCCTTGATTGTGTTAAGTATACAACCTGCGAAAGACAGGTCATTTGACCTCAACATGGTTGTCAATTTAATTAATAATGATGCTGAACTGATTCTTGATGATGTACACAGACTCCATTCCTCAAGTGTCAATACTAACCTTCTGTCCTCAATAACGGTCTACCATCAGCTGACTGCGCATGGCTGTAACCAATCAGACTTATACATTTCAAAACGTAGCTGATTGGGTGCTCAATATAGAACTATGTGTAAAGTGTTTAGCGAATAACTCGATTATTTCCTAAAAAGTATGAATGATGGAAATTAGGCTTTTAGTGTTAAGTTTCCCGTCTTAAAATTGGCGTAAAGCGGTTACGCTGGTTGTGGGGGTAAAATCTGATAATATGATATGGACAGACCCAGGCCAAGCTAAAACGGTGGTGGAGGGCTAGATGTGTATTTGAGTTCCGCAAAACGCCCCATATTAAGCATCTGACCTTGGAAGTGCAATCCTGGATCTTTTGCACGACGTATAGTAGAATTATGTTCAAAATAAACCTGGATAAAAAGCTTCCGGTATGATGTGTTGTAGAGAGATTTTGATGTTCGCGTTTTTTAATAATTACATATATTAAAGAAGCAGTTGCTTTGCGGATATTACTGCTGTTGAAAGGGCATTTCCAACCACTATAACTGGGTAACTCTAGCAGATAAGCCACTCTGTACTAAAACTACTGATCTGCCACGCATGAGTGATTTATATCGTATCACTATGTTCTTCTGTGATCAGCACAGCTCTTTTCAATGCATTTTGCACGTGTTCAGTGTAGGAAGATACTTTAGGTTACCGACCTAAAAATTAGCTCACCAGGTCGGCCATGATTGTCTTTAACTGCCATGTTCATTGAATCCCGCCTGCTATTAATCTTCTGACGTGGTACACCTGCATTGTGAAACTGGTCAGTAATTCTGACATGACCCGTATTTGTTATCATCGGTTGAAACGAAAAACAAAACAAAACAAATGCTGAAACGACATTACTCTGCCAATAGCTTGGACTAGTCGAAAATTAAGTTTAGATAGATTAGGCAATATTCAAGGTGGATATTAATCTATAATTACATATACACCCGTCTTTTACAGGGTTCATTTTTTTCTTCAATTACCGCCAAGCGACATCATACGACTGGGTTACCAAAACCACCTATGATAATACATGTAATAAACACTACGCAAAATTCTGAACAGTTCATAAGTAAAAAACGACCATTGAAATACACGAACCCCCTTCTCTGGAATGGAATATTTTTTCAAGTTGATATTTGGAAACGGCTCTTGAATGACGTCACACAGTGAGATACAAAACCAAATCCTGATTGTATAAAGCTCTGGCAGATATACTAAAAAACAATAATATAATAAATTTCAGACACTTAGGGCAATTATTAGGAAAGATATATCAATTTATTCACACACCTACCCCTTTTTCAATTGTTTTTTTTCCGTTGAAATACCATTTGAGTTTTACCCCTCATTTGTACCCTAGGATTCGAATACAACTGCGACCTTAGGTATTAAAATAATAATACTAGAGATATTTACAATGATCGAGGACGGGAGGGATATGTGGCAGAAGAACTCCATACACAGAAAACAATAGAAGAGATGGTTAATGCTAGTAATCGGCTCATTAGCAATGAAGCACACGCCAGTGATTTATTGCTTAATGACTTCTTCAAAGCTGGGAGGAATGTTTTGTCGCCTATATGTGCAGAGCTAATTAATAACATTTTTGACTCGGGTATTTTCCCATTCCATGGGCCGAAGGTATGAGATTCTATCAGTATTTAAGAGAGGAAACACTAATGATGCAAATAATTGTAGAACAATCACGTTAATAAGCTGCCTAGCCAAATTGATTAACAGTGTTTTGAATGAACGTATTGTTAAATGAGCTGAAGTCAATTCATTTGTTAGTGATGCACAGTTGGTTTCAAAACAGGTGTAGGTACAATCGACGTCATTGTTTGCGCTGCGTGGTCTCATATCGGCCTACCTGGCTCAAGGCAAACTGATATATTGTGATTTCGTCGATTTCACAAAAGCTTTCGACTCCGTGGAAAGAAAATAGCTGTGATATAAATTAAGTAAAAGCGGAATATAGGTGGTAAAATGTTAGCTATAATTAAAACATTGTAGTCATTAGTTGGATCTTCTGTTTTTCACCAAGGAATAAAAACAGTATTGTTGTTACAAGATGAAGTACTTCCACCATTATTATTATTATCATTATTTCTCGATGATTTGTAAGACTATCTATCAACATCTAATGAAAATACAGAACTAGATCAGTTGTCGCTGTATACTTTATGCAGATGATATTGTTTTATTCTCTGACTCTGCTGAAGACCAAAACACGGAGTTTAGCTGTATGGATATTGTAAAGATTGGAATTTGACGGCCAATACTGAAAACAAATTATGGTATCTCTCAAAGGCGATAGATTAAATGCTGCTGAGCAGTGGATATATGATAACTGTAGAACTGAAGCTGTGGACTCATTTTTTACTTAGAAATTGTCTTCACATACACTGGCAAATTTACATGTTCCCGGCAAACGCTAACAGACAAAGCTCTGTAGGCGTTAAACTGTCATTGAGTTAGTCAAGGAGTATCCGCGTGTCACTTGATATTGTTTTCGGATTATTCGACACTTACGTAAGTTCCATTTTATATTATGGTTGTGGAGTATGGGGATTACACACTGGTCACGCAGTACACCGTCAGCAAGAATTGTAACACTTATCGAATGTGTACAAGTGTTCATCTCTGATTAATTTTAGCGGTTGTTGAAACAAGTTGAAATAATGTTGTGGAATTCATCAACTGATCCAATTTTTTTACGAAGCAGGCCCTCATTTGCAAATTGTCCGGTAATGAGTGAATCAGTCAGTGAGTCAGTCCATCCGAATTCTTTCTCCAGTAAAATAAGGAGAACCGTCGACAATAGAACCTTGATTTTCGGCATCAACGTGCATTATTTACCAGCAAGTTCTGAGCTGACCTACTTTTGATAAAATTTTAGGTGACCTATAACCTTCGAAATTGGCAAAAACATGTCCTAATGCCTACCCTACGTCGTAGGTCCTGTGACGCTAGTCATACTGCCATGTTGAACAACCATGGAAAGAAACAGGTACCAAAAATTTCCACAACCCTAAGTATCTCAACAAACGAAAATATGGGATTGGACGGCACTGAAAACTAACGTTCATATTGACGTCCAAATCAGAACATCTTATCGTGTTGGAAAATGAACACATGTTCATATCCGAATATTAGAGAACATATATGAACACACGTGTTCAAAACTGATCACCATGTTTGAACGCCGATGTTCGCAAATGAACACATATTATGTTGCACTTGTGGAACACTAGCGTCCACCTGAGTGTGTAAAAGCGTTCAGTTATATACAAAGTGTTCAAAATTGCAGACTTCAGAATCAACGCTAATATTTTCAGAGTTCCAGTATTTAACACTGGTCCATATTGTAGACAATCTAGTTCATTGGATTTATTGAAGACGACCTGGTTGATGAGCTTGATTGACATATTTTAAGTAAATCACTTTTCATACTAGTTTTCTTACTTGAATACTTTTACATGTTCGAAAAGTACTGCAACCTAGTGTGCATTTCCATGTTCAGGATATGAACACTTTTTTGGCAGTGTAGAGTGCACAGAAAGTTTGTAAACAGATACTTGGAAATATGTCTGTGTTCATAATTTGAGCTGTGTTCATAAATTCTTACATGACCAAGCCGGAAATAATAAATCTAATTTGGTCTCGCTCTTAAGCGCTGTGCTGTTTCCCAGAAGTTTGACTATTCTCTTATTCTGTTAATTATGCTAGGTTTAAGAATATGTTATATGTCCAACTGAAAGACATTTTCATAACACCATGATTCGCAGATATGGCGTCCTCGAGACTGATGATATACAAGTTCGTCAACAGTGAGTTCTCTTTTGAACTTAGGAAAATAAGAAATGATAATTATTGTATTGTTTTATATAGACTGAGAACTTCCTCACATAAGTTGAGAATTGATGAAGAGTGGACATGACAATGTTTTGACTGAAAGGATATTGTATATGAGTACCATTTTTCTGTTAGCATGTCTGCTCTACGATAATATTCGGGGATTCTATATACAAAATTGTTATTAGAAAACCAGGCGTTTTAAGGCCATTGAAAACTTGTGTCAAGAAATTCACAGAGTACTGCGTAAACTTGGTAAATATATATTTGAAACATTTAATTTGAGAGAAGCATTTTTCGTTAAGTATCCCACTTTCACTCATTTGTCCAAAGAGTATATTTTAAGTACAAGCTAAACGAATGTCATTTAGTCTAATGTTATATATATTAAGAAGATTTGGGTCAGCTAATTATTACGTACAGATGGTTGTATAAGTTTTCATGGTAACTTCGACACTCTGACTTCAGATTTATATCATGTACTGTGACAAGGGGCAGGATATGCCCAAGTCTAATAAACAAACAAGATATGATAAAATGACCATCTGGCCATGGGCGACTACGTTCTTGACGAGCATCAGCAGGACCAATTATTTTAAGACCAATTCGGTCACTTCATAATATGGGCCTTCAAAAACAAATATTGTGGTTTAGGGCACTTCGTTGTCTGGCGCAATGCAAGCTTCTCACCAGAAATCCGGAAACACATCGTCCATAAGGAATGTATGCATTCATAACAGGACGATTTCCTTCATACCGATAATACATATAACGCAAGTTAGGTTTTCGCAAAAAGGGTGGACTTTGTATATGATTAATTGAAAGAACCGTGGGTCACCCATCAGGAGTGATGACAAAGATAAAGAAAATAGATGAGGGTGTTGCTGCTCCACCGCAGGTTTCTATACGGCGATGTCCCCGCCATATGACGTCGATAAACAAATGATTGGAGAGTCAACGAAGTATGTGATATTAAAGTACATACATGTAATGAAATTTCGTTAGACTGATATAAAAATATTCCTTCATACCAAAACTCAGATTTATTAGCTAAGACGTACATAGGTCACTCATTCAAAGGTCTTACGATGCAAATGAGCTTATTTTATTTACTCAGGCCCTGACATTCGTCTTTTTGTCGTGACGAATTATGTACAAGATCAATATATATAGGATTGGAAAGTATTTCTCTGGGATTTGGAATATGTATTACATTGACCGTGAAACTGATAAATTTTAACTCTGTCTGCTCATCGAACCGAACACTGCTGCGCATGGGATGAGACTCTGGGGAGGCATCATTTATGCAGAATCTACTTGGTAATACACGTGTGCTGGCGAAAATTATATCCGACAATCACATGTGCCTTAAGTCGTTTAATTTTCTCGCGCATTTCAGAATTGTTTCAGAATGTGTGGATACCTCTGGGACATAACGATGCCGTGAAGCGATATCATTAGAAAGGGCGATATTGTATTCATATGCATAACCTATTTATTTTACAGATTATCGGTGCCATGTTGGTCTCAAACCGCCTCCGCACAACGGGTAACATGTTCATCGTAAATCTGGCCCTAGCCGACTTGTTCGTAACAGCCTATGCGTATCCTTTAACAATTATAGGTATGTATCAGCTTCAACATTCACCCCCTCCCCAAACATCCAACATTCATTTGAAGATACTGGTGGAATCCACGACGGGTTGTGTTTAGGGTTGCGAGCGTGTCTGAAAACAGTATCGTTCAAACACATTCGTCAACTGGTATTGATTTCCCCACAATACAGAAATTGGAAATCAAAGCACATTAGAATTACTGGATAAAATTTGGGACATAATTTCATAGCTATGTGTTAAAGTTATTCAGTGTAGATGCATGTAATTCGGACACTCTTTTTGACAAATTACAGCTTCATTTCTTCCCGGAATCGAGAATCAGCATCTGAAGCACTGGACATGAAAAATATAAAACAGAACACGAAAGCGAGTTGCAACACAATGAAAGCGTTGGTAAACGACTTCGGATAAAACAGAAAAAGATAGTTCTACAGATTTGGAGATGTCATCATGTTATCTTGCCAGTAGCGGACCGTTGACCGCTTCTCTCTTGGCAGGAAACTAACCTGCGCTTATTTATAAATGTTTCGTATTTTTTTGTATTTTTTTAGTTATTCCTGGACGTGCTACTAGGCATTTATTTTCATTCACTGACTTTAAAAAAACGTTTACAGTTCCAACGTGGTCAGGAATTTGGGGATGATTGGTTGAAAAATTAATTTTCAACTTACAATAATTCGTAGTTATATTTATGGTGTATACTATTACTCGTAATATGAGAATAATAACATCGCAAATAATGAAATCATGTAATAATAGGAATCAGTAGTTAAAAACTGATCGCCAGTCACACCGTTATTCATAATCCTGTTACTTTCTCTATATTTTCTATATATAAATTCGGTCGATTGTCAATGTACAACTATATCCCTTGGTATCGTGGCTGATAACCGAGAGCATATTTGGCCGAATATTTTGACGCATCAAGGGACAAGTGAGAATAATCCTTCGATAATCAACGCTAAACTTCTTCATTGACGACCGGTGACTACTGAATGTCGGATCTTACCATTGTATCAACATGCGTATTGCCTCATAACAACCACAACGATTTACCAAATCTGTACTAATTACAAGCGTCTAGTCCGTCATTCATAATCCAGCCGTCGTCCATTAGAGAATATCCGCGTCCATAATCCAAAGACCTATTCCATTTTCCACATAACAGTATTAGCACCAAATTCAAAAAGACAATCATAGTATACATAAACATAGGCTTGTTTCCTGCAAGAGAGAAGCGGTCAACAGTTTTCAATGATGCCGGCAAGACGTCATGATGTTCCAAAAATATCAAATCCGTATCGCTGATCAGTATTCTTAATCCATAATATTCGTTATAGAGTCGTCATCTAAAAAAAAGATGTATCTCAGTCACGCTTTGATTGTGACTGTTCATATGAGTACCACGAGGATCTTGAAGTACAGGGGTTCATACGGCCCCTAGCCCCGGGTTAAGCGGAATTAGACACAAGTTACGAAACGTAGCGCCATAGATCTTGCACGCTACGTTCGTATTTTGCTATCAGCATGCGATATGTATCGCCAAATTTGAGAAACTTTGAGTGGAGGCGCTTGGTGGAATAGCCCTGTTTTATAAGTTTCTGCAACAATGTTTTGTGACGTTGATTAAAATCATCACATTTAACACAGGATCTAGCAAATGCTACTAAGCGAGATATGTATACGCCATATGCAGGTCCCACTGGAATATTACTATCCAGACAGGGATAGTTTACGATGTCGAAATTGTAATCATCTCTTTTGTCATAAAGTCGACCGAGAGAGAATGCCCGCTTCATTTTTATAGAGATAGAGATCTAAATAAGATGTGCCTGTAGGGCTATCTGTAGTTTCCTTCAAATCCAGTGAAGGTGGATATATATCCTTCACTGCGTCATTTATATAGCGATTATCCACAGCGAGAAGATCGTCTATATAGCGTTTGAGTGAATGAGAAGAACGGGCTTTGAATGGATCGGTTTTTGAAAGCGCCTGCATATAGTCATATTCATAAGAGAACAGATACAGGTCGGCCAACAGGGTGCACAATTATATCATTGGATACTATATGCTGCTGATATATTGTGTTGCCAAATTTCACATAGATATTTAATGAGAAATTCAAGCAACTCTATAAACAAAGAAACATCCCATGAATGATATCTCTCTTGTATGTAGTCGAGCTAAAGAATGCTTTATGGCTTCCGACATTAATATATCTACGATCAGTTTTCTTGAACACAGATACTATTAATGAACTTATACTCAATAAGGTCCTGATGAGGGATTGTAGTATATAGAGTCGAGAAATCCATGTGGATACATGTCTGTACGGTATGTGACCTTTAGCATCAAGCTCTTCCGTAAGACATTTTGAGTTTTCAATATCCACATACATTCAACGCCAGAGTTCTTAGAAATAGTGGCGCAATACCTTTCCAAAATGCTTTTACCTCCTGAAGGGCCCCTCGTCAATAGGGTTGAAAGAAGCAGTGGTGCAGCTTCTAGAACCAGCTATGAATCTAGCTTTGTATGGTGATTTATGCATTTTGGGAGTCCAGTATATTTTTGGTATGTCGTTATGATTGGTTGGCAGACAAATACCTCTTTCCCTGAGAAACTTTTTGTGATTGTTAAATAAATCTTCCTGAGTAAATGCAGTTTGGGAGTAAGTAGACGTATTTGATGAAGATATGTCTACACTCAATTCTTTAACCAGCACCTGGTAATAGTAATATTTACATATGAATATTATATTATTCGGAGCTTTGTCTGCTGGGACTATGACGAATTTACTCTGGAGATTTGCTAGAACTTCTTGCGAATTGAGGTTTCTCAGTACTTGTTTTGCTTGGGGAAGAGTACTTCTGTCAATATGGCGGATTGTTTCAACGACCTTGCTCTTGGTGAGGTCCAGCCAATCAGCGAGTACTGTAGGTTCAACTTTTTCTCGCTTAGACCAATCAATAACGTACTGTTCCAATGCAGACAGGACTATCTTCTGGTCGGCCTTCAGATTTATTCTTCTTGGCTCTCTATATTTAGGTCCTTTCATCAGGAGTAATTTCAGATCCTTATCACTCACCACATCAAGGTCACCAGTCACAATATGTTTGCATGGTGTATAGATAAAGTTCGACGATTCACAATCACAACTATAGCCTCCTGACGTGTATAAGTTCCAGTCAAACTCCTGGACAGCATTGGAGTAATTAAATATTTTGGTGGCTATAGATTTAGTGTACTTATATGAAATGCAAGGAGGTTCTGTGAACTTAAAATAGTTTGGTACAATACACAAAACACTACAACCTAGAGCCCAACATGTACTGAAATCATTTTACGAAATTGTCTTTTCACGAAATCATTTTACGAAAGAACTCTTTTCCAATAATGTTGATTCAAAAATGCAGATTGTCCTGATACGGATTAAATTGATGCGAAAGACAAACATTCTATAGACAGTTCTTCGACTGAGATGTTTTTACAACTGTTTCTCATCAAGAAGCAAATGCACGCCTGTCAGGTGGGATAGAACTGATCATAAATATTATGATGTCAGAGGTTGGATTTTCTTCCGTCCCACATGCATCATACCGTTCAGTGGATGATTCCCTTTCGATAGAGTTGTTGGTAAATGATGAAAATTCAGTATTTTGAGTGTATTCGACATTCAGGAACCATGTTCGCGTCCATAGTCGAATGATCTCATTTACAGGACATTTTTAGCATCCAAACCTAAGCGAGCAAAAAAAAACGCAGTAAAGTCCCTCCACCTCATGCACAAAATTCGGCGGATAAAATTAAGGATACCGCCTCCACCGGATTTGTAGCACCATACTCTACTCCTAGTTAGTTTTATATTGATGCACAAGGAATACGGGTTTTATTCAAAATGTTTATATGAACAGCAAAAATATATACTGTGCTGAGATACAAATCACCACAGGAATCATTTTTGGTAACAAAGGTCAAAGGTCATATGCTGTATGTATACACTTTTCTAGTAGCGAATGTGACAATTTCAATTAAACTTATTATCAAACACATTATTGCAATTTGAGTGAGATAATTAGTAGCATTTAACGTCGCTTTCAATTCTTTTTTATATGCTCATCGATAGACGAGGTCATATATTGCGATCACGATTTTCTTCGGCTGTCCGTCTATCTATCGAAGGATAATGGCCAAGTAAACGCAACATGTTAGGGTGACGAAGAAGAATGCCGGCGTACTGACAGGAAATCATATGACGCCACAGGTCAATATTATTATTGCAAGTCTGAAAACATCATAAGAACATAACATCTCTGTGATGATTTGCACCTCGGCTACGCTTTTATTGTAGCTGTTCTGTCAATATATACAACTGTGCTGACAATATATGCAACTGGTGATGGGTCAGAAACCTATTGAAGGTGAATAGCATTGCCCCATTTGATCAAGGACAAATTCTAGTACTGATGATATCGGTTGATGGATTACATCTAAGCTCTCCAAATTTCTACTACATACACAAATGGTGATCTCCAAGAAATCTTTTCAATTTCGCTGACCTTGATAAATTTTCTCAGGGGCAAATTCTGCTGTAAAACTCCATATGTTTTAAAGCGTTATAACAAGACTAGGTTGTATATTGTGATCACGATTTCTTCTGTCCCTCTGTTAAATTTAATAAGCTTTGCAATATATCCAGTTCCAGATCATGGGTTGATACCAAAACTTGGATATACCTTACCCATTGGGGCAAAAGGTCAAGATTCCCGTGCCCAAAAGATAATAAATCATTGAAATGTTCTGTTTGTGTTATATGTATAGCTCAAAGAGGTGGATTATGATAGCGAAGAAGTCTGTTGCTTTTTACTCTTTGGCAAATTTTGGTCAAACGGTATTATCTGCCTGGTCCGCCCATATCTCTGTTCATCTTAGCTGTTAAAACAATATCTCCAGAAGGATTATTGTCAGGCTTTCCAAATTCATACTCCATCGGCTAGAAGTATATGCAAGTCGGCTATCTTCTGTACGGATCATAGCTCTGGATTGTCCACATTAAGGCAATATGGAACTGGTGATGGATCAGTTCATTGCAGATGACCGTGACCTATTTTTCTATGTTAAATTCAGTGTTTACGATGTTTTATGAAGGGTCATAGCTAGACTCTCAAAATATCTTTCAATGTTTGGTTTCTGCAGTCAAAGCTGTACACGGCCGTATATTGAAGCCCATAAGATTCTGGTGTATAGTCACGTTAACACGGTGTGCCTAGATTTGACAGAACGATCTTACTGCCGCCTTTGTGCAGCTTCGCCGAAGCAGTACGCCAACACGATAATAACCTAGTCACATTATCCTGACCCAGAGCCAAACAGGCCTTGGTCTTACTTCTTAAAGATGAGTTCCAAGCGTGGAAGCAACACGTTCCTTTTGAGTCTTAGATATGAGTCGGCTAGAGCACAGCAGACATTATTGTAGAAACTTGTTCGACAGTTTCAATTTGGGGTAAAAAAAAATCACAGTGGTCAGTAAATCATTGAAATTACTATAAGTACAACTCAAATCTCTGAATTGTGATGGTATTTTATGATATGTTATGAAGGATCAACGGACTTTCACATTTATGCCTTCCAGGGCTTGGTTTATGGAAGCGGAAATTTTTTGATGGAAGACGTCTGAATATTGAATGACGGACTAGACGCCATATATCACTCCATTTTGCTGAATATTGGTGATAAATATTACGCATACACGGAAAAATACGACAGTCATCATAGCATGTATAATATCAAGAACTGCACTTCGCAATTTCCGTTTCGCTCAGCTTTAAGTAGGAGCCGTTCGGTATGTTTCTAGATATCCAAATCTTTTAAATGAACAAGCTCTATCAAAGCGTAGCTGAGATTTATAACACTCCATAAAAGACTTAAATTTATTTGCTTCCTATGGTGCAGATTTGATGCATCATGATTTATTACTGATCATTCCTGTCTTGCAAAAAAAACGTGACTGGTTTTATTTTATTTTGGTTGAATACGGTTTCCTACCAACTGCCAAATGTGATTCTTGTTGTTTCGTCACGTGCGTTTATTGCGATCGCGGTCCATGAAAAAAAATTGTGATTCAGAAAAAAGGGCAATATCTAGACTGCCGAGACTAATTCTCAGTTACTGGAAAACGAGTGCATCTCAGTCACAGCTTGGAAGACGTTTTAATATACAGGATAAAACTCATACACATGCTTTAGAATGACTGCACCTGAGGTTTTACGGCCTGGTGTACCGTTTTATGACATAACAAAATCAACGTCAAACTTTTTTTTTACACAGGTGTTGTCTTTGGACCACAGTTCTTTCTTGGCAAACATATATTGTGTCACTTTACCATTGCTGTCTGCCTCATAGGTACCGTCTGTTCCCTGTGGAACCTGGGTGCTATAGCTCTTAACAGGTGGGTTGATTCGATTTATCAAGAAGAATTGAACATCACATTAACCCTATCTGCCCTGGGCGATTTGGGATGTATCGCAGCCTGGGGGGGGAGCTGAAAGTGCCCCCATATATTTTCTCTACCACTAAGGCTAGAGCGCTGAAACTTACCACACTGTATCTTGGATTCAAGCTCTACCGGAAAATGTAAAAAAAATCCAAGATGGCCGCCATAATGACGTCACAGTGACGTGATCTTCTCGGAAGCCATTTTTCGGCCTTTTTGAGGTCGATTTTTCGAAATTTTCATTTTTCAGATTTTTCTCTGGAAAAAAATCTAATAAAATAGAGAATAATTAGTTTTGCATAAATAAAATACTTTTAAGGCCTTTTAGGCAAGGAAATGTGAAGAAATGGAGCGAAAAGATTGAAAAACACGACTTTCGCGGATACCACAGGGCCGCCATTTTGAATTTACCCATGATCCTCTGCCCGGGGGTTATTGAAAATAGGCTCAAAATGAGCCCAATAAGATAAGCTTAAAGGTCACCAAGTTTCAGCTTCCTCGGTTTTGTCGTTTCGGAGCAGCAGAGAAAAGTTCACTAGGGGGGGCACTTTCCGCCCCCCCCCCCCGGCCAGGTAGGGTTAAGCTATCATCTGTAAGATATATTGTCTATGCTGTTATCCTCATACATTAACAATAAGCCATCCCAAAACTGAACACATGTCATATTCAGAACATTGATCCAGTTGAACAATTTTCAATAGTAGGACGAGGGCAGCTATGTCGATGTATGATTTCTCTGAATATTGGTTAATTCAAGCTTTCTGATATCGATCTCAAATGGAGTGCGGTGTGCAGCGAAGCGCGACTCGATCTGGGCGAATTCTCTAGTTGATTTTCATTTCTCCCGATCCTACAGGATGACGGCACGTTTTTAATAAGTGATAACTGGTATAAATTTGGAGAATATTCATTAAATTACCCTACTATTTGAATAAATATCCATTGTGAATAACCTGATGAATAATTTGACAAATTTAAGTTTATAATATGTCAGATATATTGCGAAATGTTGGAAGAAAATTATCTATACAGAAATCACAGGCACAGCGCAAAATGTGTCACGCCTCACTGCACATTGTAGTCAGATGGCCCAATGTGAAAGTTTGGCGCCCCGTAAACATTTTCTTCTGCATACGTACATCCATTTCTATTGCATAAATAGGATCACTGTGCATCTTTTCTGACCGGTTGTCAGCTTGCAGGTGTGTGTATGAGTTGTCGGTGCGGGGATTTCGAATAAATTTGCCAAAAAACTACTAGTTTCACAAAATCATTCATAACTGTGATGCATATTCACTCTGACAATCACGTTATGCGTCTTTTTATAGCCACTAGGCGTGGTTAAAAGGTGTGAACAGTTCAGAGTGTTCTAATGTATCTACTGGATGCAATGTAAGAAAACGTTCAGAAAATGGAGATTTTTCTTGCATGTTTGATTTTTCAAATTTTTGAAAATTTACTACAATATGTTCTCTAAGCAACCAAACTATCTTATCAGGATATCTAAATTTGCGCAAACAGGTGCGCTTCCTCGCAAAATTGGAATGATCGGACAATAGGTTCGTGTAACCGAGCAATGACTGAGAATATTACCCCACCCCCCATTTTCAAGAAATTGGTTAAATTGAAAATTGGAACTGCAACAATTCCAGTGACTTCTGCGAGAAAGCTAAAGTCTTCAAAAATAAACTTAGACTCAGGGGATACGAACAGAGTGAAATCGAGAAAGCACTCATGGAGGTTGAACACTCTGAGAGATCGAAACTTCTACACAGAACCAAGCACAAGCAGACTCAACCGGTATTTGTCAACCCGACACGATTCATCACAACATTCCAACCCAGGTCACGCCAGCTGATAAAAATTATTAAAAAATACTGGCATATAATACAGACTGACTCTAAAACCAGCCGACTATTCCAACATCATCCGATCGGTGTATACAGAAGAGGACGGAATTTAAAAGAACTCCTACGGAAATCTAAGATCTAATAGCTGTACGGCGAACAGAATGCTGACGCGATTGGCACCTGCGAGACTTGTATCATCTTAGATAACTATACTTGACTGAGGCGTGACCCCTGATGAGAAATATGGCCTGGATGATATACGTAAGTTATATTCTCGAAAGATTTCGAAATACTGGCTTTGAGGTACATTAGTACACATCTATGAAGATGCACTAGCATATTCATATATACGTAAAACTCTGGCTACTGTAGGGTCAGGACACACCGAGAAAGTGAGATCTTCTCATACAAATTGGCCGATAATGCTAAATTTATGTCAGGTAAATGAAGTTTAGCAGCTTTTTTATTAGAAACACTAATGTTTTAATACATTAGAATGATTAGCGATTACCATCTATCACATTCATCGCAAATATTTTGTCCCGTTCTGCCTCTTTCACAAAAAGCTCAAATTTAA
>JAVTVY010024878.1:0-97612 GCA_036873755.1 Hanleya hanleyi | reverse complement strand
TGTGAAACTGTGCTATTTCTTTGAAACACAAATTTCTGTTACTAAACATTGTGATGTATTTATATTTTACATCAAATTGGGCCATCTGTATTCTGTTTTACATTTACAATTCAGATTGGGTTGAGCTTTAATTTTCTTTTCTTCTCTCTGAGAAATTTATAATTATTAGCCTGAGTGTGAGTGTATTTCTCCGAGAAATCTTTAGAAATACTCTCGTTCAACGACACGTGGATGTTTTATTGATCTTCTCCTGGTCTGTTGGCCAGACAAAGATCAAGCCTGAAGTTTTCTCGATCTTCTGCCGTGGGACAGCATTAGACTGTTTCATCGAGCGGTCTTCTTGTATTTTGAGCCCTGCGCAAGGATGTCACGCAAACTCGTGAAGTGTTCTATTGTTTTCTTCCGAGTATTATTACCAGTACAGTCTACATGAACAACATGCTCTTTGGTAATGTTCTTTACTGTTGTTTCTTCTCGACAGCTTGTTCGAGTTAGGTCATCACAGTAAAAAATGATTTCTTATGTCAGAAATTTTTTCTTGAATTTTTCTCATCTGAGAGTAATAATCTTGAAATTTCTTAAATTTTCTTGCCTCTCCAACTACAATTTCTTAAAACTTGTCCCCACTCAAGAAATTTTTTCTTGAAATTTCTTGGAATAAGAATTTTTTTCTTTATCAAGAAAAATATTCTGATTATTTCCATGAAAGTAAGAATTATTTTCTTAAACTAGTATATTTGCATACATGAAATTTATTAGAATAAGAATTTTTTTCTTTATCAAGAAAAATATTCTGATTATTTCAAAGAAAGTGAGAAATATTTTCTTAGACTAGTATATTTGTATATATGAAACTTATTGGAATAAGAATTTATTTCTTTATCAAGAAAAATATTCTGATTATTCCAATGACCATGATGAGAATAAGAAATATTTTCTTACACTAGTATTTTGCATATAAAATGAGGATAACTAGTACAAGAAAAACACTCCCATCCAAGAAATGGAGAAACAATACATTTCACAACACAACATGATTGTGCATATAAATCATTTGAAAACTTCAGATATCATAAATTTGTTTATTTATTTGAAAATAATTAGTTCAGGGTAGCAATTCAGGAATTTAAACATTATCAGTGATATATCACTGTATATATTTCTGGTATTTCTTGTACTATGTGCCTATCATTCGCCAAGGAGTCTGTTATGATTAACTTATCATGCACTTTATTCATTCAATCTGCTTTCAATTAAATCTGTAAAGTCAAAATTGCTGCATATTTAAAGAGAAGCATTAATGGCCATGTCGTATACACGTGGTAACTCGAGTATTTTACAAAGCACATGTACCATACCCTCTGCTTTATTTTGAAAAACAAATTACAGTTTGGAGTGCACATTTTCTTTATAAATTTCTTTTAAATACCGCAGATGATTCAATTTACCAGTATTACCATCAAATTGTGATGGTATTATGTTCTTAGTATATCAGTTTCGCAATGGGTTAAATAAAGGTCTGACATTTTATTGACCATTTCAGGAAGTCTCCCCAATTAAAAATGTTTATGTCGAACTGCAAGTCTGATGTTTGCCAGAGCGATGCTGGCAGCCATAGATATAGAAAATACAGTACTTTCTTTTGTGAAATTAAATTTGAGACCTACACAGCTTCAAAAAATATATTGTTTGCAAATTCATTTAGATTTAAATATTGGCAAATGATTTGGGGCAAGAACGTTTTTAAAAATGATCTATCGAATATGAATGATCTATAAATGATGCCAAGAATACCATATGATTTATCTGCTACAACTCATTTTAAACGCTATTCCATTTACCGTCTAATACCCGACATCATTTGCCAATACAAGCTAAATTATTAATTGAAAACGTTTGAGTTGCGCAGCTTAGTAGTAAGTCGCCTCATCACAATGACTGCTATTTAAAAAAACAAACAAACACACATCACTCAAAATCAGATCTTCAACGTATATCGAGTTGCCTCCCTTGTGCTATTTAAAGCACTGGTGTTCGAGTATCCCGGATGTAAGCCCCCAGAGCGACCTGCCGAGCAGACGACATCATGGGTTCCTCAGAAGATGCAAAACTATATCCAAAATCTGTCGTCGATCTCAATCTGTCATTTCTGTCTAATTTGTTGTGAGTTGCACCTTTTATCGCGCTCGTAAATTAGTGCAAAATTGTAATTGAAAATCGTCTGATGACACTTGTTTCCCCGACTATGCTGTAAGTATAACGTTGTGTTGTTGTTGTAAACGAAGATTTTGTGAGTTGTCGAGTGATTGACGGTACGGACAAGTGAATAAAAGTTACGTTTTTGGACAAATTCTAATTGTATCATCAAATGTTACAAACCACGGAGTCTCAGATCAATTGAACCCCGAAGCTGAAATATGCTTGAGAGAGCAACATTTTTTCTCCCGCCCGATTGAAGCACGTGGAAATCGCCATTGAGGCTGACTGGATAGCTGTATGTCGGGAACCCTCAGAAGCCTGATTATGCATGCTACTGTGGTAGCGACGACATGATTCCGAATGTACAAAGTTATGTGAATGGCCACCGGAAATATAATTTACGAAACTAATAATGGAAGATAATTATATATTTAACTAGCTATTGGATGACTTACTTAAAGTAAATACTTTTAATTGACAGTTTTACTGAAAAACAAAATGTTTCTTTTCAATGTGAATAAATCATTTGAATTTCTTACTACGATGTGTCTAGTTCAGCTTTTCCTGAGTCCTACAAGAGTGATTTTTAGCTTACATCGCAGCTGTCTTCGCTAAAGTTACGCGAGATATTTTTTTGCTATGCCGTCGGGGAGTGCCTCGTCTCGCCGGAGAATGACATGATGAAGATTGCAATGTTTCCGATCAGGACTGGTGCGGATAGTTTATACTTATAAGGGAAATTATTCTTGCAGAACAGAGGCACAAATCAAAAAAATATTCAGGCCGAATTATTATATGATTGATCGGGTTTTGTCGGCACAGTATCTCGCCTCTCATGAATTTCAATCAAGTAAATATTAAATTTGCTGCTGTCGCATTCTCGTTTTCGTTGGTGTGACAGTTGAGACGATTACCAGCACTGGCTACTGCAGCTCATTTCAGCTTTTGTTGCACGAAGACTAGTTTTGCCCATGGAGCTACTTCAATTGAAAACTGAAAACTATCATAAATTATGTTGAAACAAGCATAATAAAATAAATCATGATGTTCTCAGAATACATCTATCTACCAATAAATGCAACTTTTAATTTTAGGAAAAAAAACATTGCTTGTTTAGACACTATGTTATAGCATTACAATTGTATAGGCTGTTCCAATATAAAATAGAACTGTAAAAGAGACAAACTCCTGTACATTATACTGGAATTTGACATTTATGCAAGTGGGAAATTCGTCCGAGTCTTCTCTGACGTTATGACAACTTCATTCGATATTGTGATATTGTTTGGCTGAATAACAGCAGAGCCAATTCTCATAGTAAAGAGCAAAATGAGTGGCTGACAGCGGAGCCACCTGTCCTCTGTCGACATTGTATTATATCAAACTTCACATCAATGGATTTCGAGATAATTTCCCATCACACTCGGTATAAATCTAGTAAATACCGGAGGCAAATTAGATTTCTAAAATAGAGCATTTCCATAGCGCATTACAAAAATAATTTCAAGCGACTGGAAACAGATCAAATATGGCATGAAAGTTGTTAAATTTATGCTGAGTGTGAAAGAAAATTATCCATGAATCTATTGATGTGAACTTTGATATTTTAGAAAGTGATCATCTTTTGTATGGTCGATAGACAAGAGGGCAGGTGGCTGTGATATAATGCAGGATACACTGAAAACCTAAAAGTACTGTTAAAAGGGAACATTTCCGATTATATCTGTGAAATGATAAGAACAAATCTCTAGTTTTCTTGCCTGAAAAAAAATATTCTTGCAAAAAGTAAGAATTAATTTCTTGCTGAAGAAAATAATTTTTGTGACAAATCTTGAGTGAGAAAAATTATCTTGTCAGACTCCCAAGAAAATTTGAGAAAAAAATAAGAAATACTGAGTTTTCTTTTCTGGTTCTAGAAAATAATTCTTAAAGGTAAAGTTTAAGTAAGAAAAAAATTCTTGCCAGACTTTAAGAAAAAGTAGGAAAAATTGAGAAATAATTCCTTGCTCGAGAAATAATTTCTTATGGCATTAATCTTAGATGAGAAAAATTATCTTGTCAGACTCCCAAGAAAATTTTAGAAAAAATAAGAAATATTCAGTTTTCTTTTCTCGTTCCAGAAAAATCTTAAATAAGAAATAATTTCTTGCTAGACTCCCAAGAAAAAGTAAGAAAAATTTAGAAATAATTTCTTGATTGAGAAATAATTTCTTATGGCATTAATCTTAGATAAGAAAAATTATCTTGTCAGACTCCCAAGAAAAATTGAGAAAAATCAAGAAATATTAAGTTTTCTTTTCTCATTCTAGAAAATAATTCTTAAAAGTAAATCTTAAATAAGAAATAATTTCTTGCCAGACTCCCAAGAAAAAGTAAGAAAAATTGAGAAATAATTCTTGCTTGAGAAATAATTTCTTATGGCATTGATCTTAGATAAGAAAAATTATCTTGTCAGACTCCCAAGAAAAATTGAGAAAAAGCAAGAAATATTAAGTTTTCTTTTCTCATTCTAGAAAATAATTCTTAAAAGTAAATCTTAAATAAGAAATAATTTCTTGCCAGACTCCCAAGAAAAAGTAAGAAAAATTGAGAAATAATTCTTGCTTGAGAAATAATTTCTTATGGCATTAATCTTAGATAAGAAAAATTATCTTGTCAGACTCCCAAGAAAAATTGAGAAAAATTAAGAAATATTAAGTTTTTTTTTCTTGTCCAAGTCCATATTTTTTAACTGTGATTTCAAATTCTGAATTTTAATGACCTTACTTTATCTGCCGGCGAGAATCTTCAAATGTATTTCCTCTCGTCGGGAATTTTAAATTCTTTGAGGATCTTTCTAGTTTAGGTCGAAATCTCTTTGTTCTGGATGTCGGTGATGTTACTACCAGCGGAATTACGTTTGTGATTAACGCTAGGAACATTTAATGTGTTCATCTCCTCTGCGTTTTCTAATTTCATTACACCTCAACGACGTTCCATTACGTCGTCTCGTTGTCCTCGTACACTTGTTCGTCGTTTCTCGCCTTTACGTCGTTTCTCGTACTTCATAGGGTTGTATCCTACTCCATTGTGAGCATGTATGTACTTTATGTTGAAGCAAATGGGGAAATCACTACGCGTTCACAACGTTTCTCCCGTTTTTCACATTTACGTCATTCTGTTACACCTTGACGACGTTCCATTACGCCGTCATGTCTTTCTCATACACTTGTGCGTCGTTCTCGTACATCTGTTAGACGTTCCGGTACGCCATAACGCCGTTCTTCACGTCATTTCTTCTGTGCGTCTATCGTTTTACGAGGTGCATAGTTTACATCCATTCATCCTCGTTTTTCGGCGTTTTTCCTACGATTCACCATCGTCGGTCGTCAGTGGGAGTGGAACTCCTTCCGTTCAAAGTCAACCTTCCCCTTCTATCAATTCAGCTCGGGGATTTCACATCGAGGGTTACTTAGGTTCGTCGTTACTTTGTGGGACAGTTTTTCGACTCTCTCCATCAAGTACCTTGTCCTCGTATAGACCGTTGGACCAGTCTTTTAGACTTTGGCATATTAGTTCTGTCATCAACTGATAGAGTTTTCATTATAAAAAAAAAGGAGGAAAAACAGGACCTTACTCATTACGTTTGTTTTTCGGGTTTGGTCACTGCAGTGGATTTATTCGTCCTGGTGCGAGAATGTGATGCCCATCCTGACTCTGCCTTCTTTTTTTCCCCTGCAACTGACTTCGTCCTTCACCTTTATCGTGATATGAAGTTCAAATCAGCACCTTTTAAGCATTCCGGTCTGCTTGAGGCTAGGGTTTCCGGCATCGTCATTAGTCTAAACGACATTATCTCTGCGCTCATTCGGGCTTTCGCTTTACAGTTTCGCCGTTCTCGCTAGCTGTTACCGGAATGGGATATTGGTTTGGTTCTGTGTGCTCTGGTTCGACTGCCCTTTGAACCTTTACAGTCCGCCTCTTTTGAGGTTGTTTTTCCTACAAGACTGCGTTTTTCTGGCGACTTTTGCTTTGGCGTCTAGAGTGTCTGATCTTCATGTTCTTGAGAGATCATCTATTACTTGGACGGCGGATTGGTCTCGTATCTCCGTTCGACCCGTCCCCGAGTTCATCGCCAAAATGAGTCTGTTCGCCTAGGTCCGTGTGCTCAACGTTTGTATTCCATCCCTGCGCTATCAGACTTCGAACATGAACTTGTAGATGACCTTCTGTTATGCCCTGTTCGAGCCATACGCCACTATCTCACTCGTACCGATCCCGATCGGGGCTCTCGTCGTCTATTATTCTTGTCCCTTCGGCCCTTCTGCAGTGCATGATATTACTAAGAATACCATTGCTCCTTGGTTGAAGAAGACCATTAAGTGGTCATATCAGTTGGCCATTGACGCGCCCCCCTTTGTTGTCTACTGCTTCTTCTCATGTAATTCGTGTCATCGCTACGTCATGGCCTTTATGGAAGAACTTGTCCCTTCATGACATTGTCCAGTCCTGCGCATGGACTGCAAATTCTACCTTCACAAATTTCTTTCTGAGGGATATGTCAGTGCAATCAGCTAGAATGTCCACGCTTGGGCCGCTGGTGGCTGCCCAGCACGTGGTCAATTAACTTGCAAAAATGAGGGGGGGAGCATTTCTCATCAGCGCAGCAAGTCAGCCAGCTTGCTGCATCATCTTCAGTCATATATGTCCACCATACTACATGATCACCTCAATAGGTCAGTATGGCCCGTCTCATCGGTGAGTATGGTTTAGACATGGTTACTATTCTATTGAGTATGGTGTACCACTTTTACAATCAAGTTTTTTGATTTAATCCATGAGTATCTTCAGCGTCTTTGACCTGGGTTCTCTTTGGGTAAGTTTTAGTGTGCTGTTAGCCTATAGTCAACCAGCTTACGGCTTCATCGCTGCTATTCAGTAATTCTATGTCCACATACTAAATGATCACCTATGAGAAGTATTAGGTCAGCTTGCCAGCCGCCGACTCTCGAGTCATCTATCAAGGCCTGACACAATGATGAGTTTTAATCTTTGCCCTTTCTGCAGATTTGCTTGTGTCATTTCAGGTTAAAGCTATAACCTTCTTCCAGATCATCTCAGCTGAGTCACCTTCGGTCAACTCAAGAGTCCAACGTACAAAGACAGGGACTAAAGTACAGACTGTTGACGTTTAATGGAGAGTAGATTCAGGGCAGCCGTTGTCAAGACCTGTTCAAGCTTCAAGGACTAAAGTACAGAGAGTTGACATGAGACGGGTTGTGGACTGAGGTTGGTGTAAGATAATCACCGGGTATGCTGCGGGTAGCAGTGCATTCGCCTCTCCCCTGTTCATACATCGCTTACCAAACGGATACTCTCGTCGCCTCAGGGCCTTGGTTTCCTTCATATTGGTAATATTGTGTACCACAATCACGATCACAGCTACATGGATGAAGACACTCAAAAGATAAGTATCTTCTATTACTACTCCTTAATTAACCACTGCGTCACCATCCAGGGTTCTTTTTGTTGAGAATTATTGTCATATCTGTGATCATTTTAGGTGGAGGCTGAGGTGGCCGAGTGGTCTGGGCCGTTTGCATTTACTGCTGGCGATTTGGTGCCGAACTCTGAGGACACGGGTTCGTGTTTTGCACGGGACTGACTCATCCAGCACTAGTAATTGTGCCTTACTGAGAGAGTGTCATCTTAAAAATAATTGGATATAAATGTTATCTACTCAGTAATAATAGGTCAGTTAGCCAGCCACCATCTCTCAAGTTATCAATTAAGGCCGGACACAATTGTGACTTTTAATCTTTGCCATCACTGCAAATTTGCTTGTGTCATTTCAGGTTGAAGCTATGGCCTCCTTCTAGTTCATCTCAGCTGAGTCACCTGCGGTCAACTCACAAGTTCAACGAAGAACTGACATAAAGTCGACGTCACACGGAGAGTAGACTCAGGGCGGCCGCTGTCAACTCACAAGACCGGATCAAGCTCCAAGGACTAAAGTACAGAGAGTTGACGTTAGTCGGTTTGTGGACTGAGGGTGGTGTTAGTTGGTCACCCTGTATGCTGTGGGTTGCAGTGCATTTCTCCTCACCCCTGCCATACAACGCTTACCGAATGAATTCTCTCGTTGCATAAGGGCCTTGGTTTTCTACATTGGGTAATATTGTGTACCACATCCACGATCACAGCTACATGGATGAGACACTAAGATAAGTATTCTTCTATATCTACTCCATGCATTACCCCATTTGCGTCATTGACCAGGGTTTCTTGTTGAGTATTAATGTGTCATATCTATGCCCATGTCTGTGTCATCCCAGCGGTTACTCTGCCTGCTTTTGGTGCTACAGCAAGGCCGAGATTTCTCACCTCCATATGTTGGTACTGTGGCATTTGAGCAAAGCAGGTTTACGATTTGGGAAATAAATATTAAACATTTATAAACAATGTTTCTATTTATAACCAAATCAAACCTGCTTTGCTGTGATGGTCCCTCCCTTCCTTCCCCTCATGCCGCGGCCTTGCACACTACAGGTCTCGGTTTATTACAATGAGAAAGAGGATATGAATGGGTGTGAGCAGAGCTTATATAGTAGCCTGGCTGGGATGAATGGGAGAGCTCCCCTAGGGGCAGACAACCCCCTAAGGGGAGACAACTTTTGGTTTTAACTTCCGTTTTTAACAGTTTGTATTGTATTTCCTAATAGAAATTAGGCATTTGAGCAAAGCAGGTTTGATTTGGTTATAAATAGAAACATTGTTTATAAATGTTTAATATTTTCACATCGCCCCTTATATCAGCCCTCGACCTCCAGGTCATCTCACGGGGTTTCGGCCCTCTGGCTGATATGGAAATGGTTATACATAATGTCTATTTAAACTGACGATTTCGTATCGCTATTATTGTTGATCTGATAACAACAGACCATATTTTGTGTGACCTTTGGCTTTGTTTTTGGACTAAGCGCTTGGCATTTGAACTGGTCCAACAAAGAATGTGAATAATGGAGCATCAACAGACATTGGTGAATTGCTGAATAATATGATATGAAAAGACACGGAAAAATATTTGTGATATCCAGTATTATTAAACAGATGGCGTCCTAGATGAGCGATACCAGGCAGTCTTGACACGAACTGGCACGCACCTAGTCTCTTATCTAAAAAATCCAATATCTGATTACTATAGTTCCGAAGCCAATAGATAAGCGTCATATGTTTTTACAACGCAAAAAGCACAGGACGTATTTTGCCCCGCAATGGCGAGAGAATCTGCTCAAATGGACTTCATGCTTATTGGTATGTTCTCACAAAACTGTTTAAAGCTACATATCGCTGAGACATCTGCTAGTTAGACGGTATAAATTACACTATATTCCATATTTGGTCACACGAATATAAAACTCGAATTGATAACAATGTGGAATCATTAACCCTACCCTTTGCTTGTACTCATGCTGCACAGGGAGGGGGGGAGAGGTTAGGAGTAAAAGCGTTCGGTGTCCGGTTATTTTCGTTTAGTTTGACCAAACGAAATGAGAACGGAACTAAATGTAAACGCGTTCCAAATGCGTTCCAAACGACTATAGGAAACGAAACGCTTTCAATATCGCTTAATTTTTCTTTTATCAAAACGCTTTTCCCTCGTCAAACGCGTTTGCTCTGATCGAAATGCGCTTATGAACGCGTTTCGAACGCGTTTTATGAAAGCGTTTCGAATGCGTTTTATGGACGCGTTTCTTTTTTCGGTAAGATTTGCGTTTTTATTTTGGAAACCAAAATTACCCAGCCGCTATTATTAATCCCAGAGCTATGAAATAAATATATGTGGCGTAGCCTTTAATATACAGGGTTAAAATCGTTCTCTGTCCGGTAATGTTCTGTTTGTTTGGTTTACGCCGTAAACTAATGAACGCAAACGAAACTTCCGGTATTTCTAAATGTTAGTTAACGGAACGTTTTTTTAACTTAGCGATTTGATGGAAATATCCGATATCGTTTCGTTTATATACTGGGCTAAGCTTAAATCTGTTCGTTCACCAAGCGAAACAATATTTGTCTTCCCGTACCAAGTGAAACGATTTATCAGGCGTGATACCGAGCCGAAAAGCGGCGAACAGATCGCTCACATGTTTCTACATCATGCTTCTCTTTTAAATTCCGGTGTCCTTTTCACTCCATCTTGAAACAACTTAATTATTAACAGCTCTTGATCAACACTCTGTCGCCGAACCATTGTACACAC
The DNA here is from genome assembly GCA_036873755.1 of Hanleya hanleyi. Classification (NCBI taxonomy): domain Eukaryota; kingdom Metazoa; phylum Mollusca; class Polyplacophora; order Lepidopleurida; family Hanleyidae; genus Hanleya; species Hanleya hanleyi. The sequence goes on along the minus strand of JAVTVY010024878.1, from coordinate 87,174 downwards.
GAAAAAAAAACCCAGACCGAATAGTATTTTCGCCCTACTGAGCAACCGTGGTGTGGACGGTAATGTTTATTTAACAATAACAACAACAATAAAACGCGTTTCCAAACGCGTTTCAAGCGAAAAGAAATATACAGGTGATTAAACGCGTTCGTGAAACGCGTTTAAAGCGAAACGAAGCGAACGATAAATGAACATACCGACGATCAAACGCGTTTGCGAGGTATAAAGGCGATCTTTGGGAAGCAAACGAATACAAAACGCGTTCAAAACGCTATTCCAGCGCGTTCCAAACACTAACAGAAGGCATAGAACGATATTATACGTGAAAACACGGGACACCGAACGCTTCCACCCCTGCACGTGAATTCTCCTCCCAAAAATGAGCTTTACTAAATTTTTAATGAGAAAATGTTCTCTGGAAGGATTACATAATCAATGGAGATATAATTACCTGGTGGGAAAAGTAAGAATTTAGGAAGAAACGGAGAAAGGTTGATGGAGGGGAGTGGCTGGCTCAGCCATACCCCCTCCGACAAGTGAGACATGGTGAAAGGCAATTAACAATGGCTCAACTTTGCTGTCAGTCATTACAATATTTTGTTTTCCTTCCTTGTCAGATGTTGTTGTTCTTAGGCTTCAAATGCTAATTATGTTTAAAGAAATCGCTATAATAATTATGCGATAAATGTATGATTTTGATTATCCAATTATTTTCTATTAGTTTTAGCGTTTCCTGTTGCAACCGGATTCCTTCTTGGTATGTTTGGTTCTTTATCCATTCTCTGCAAAGTTTGTTAGATGTTCATGTTATGTCGGCTTGAACGTTGGTGTTAATGGTGTAATATAAAGAGACCGCGATTCCATGCTGAATGTCAGACATGAACCCTGTTCGAAATATTGTGTGTGTGTGGGGGGTGGGCGATGGGGTGATACTTTGAGCTTGGACTGATCAACCTGTGATCGTAGGTGTGCTTTAGGGTCACTTTTGGAGGATTATGTGCTATCCTGGGCGGTAATTCTTACTCCTTATACTATATCATTCATATTTACTCTGGACAAAATAATTCAAGAGACAGGTTAATCACCATTATGTATATTTTATACTGGCTTGGAGAAAAATAATTCCAAGGACAGGTAAATTGCCAATATATAAAATTTATATAGATTGAACAAAACCTTGGAGAAAGATACCTCGCCATTATCATGATTATATAACATTTATATTGCTTCTGAGCAAACTCACTACAAATATCGGCAAGTTACGACTTTACAACGATTATTATGGATTAAGAATACTGATCAGCGATACGGATTTTATATTTTTGGAACATCATGTTGTCTTGTCGGCATCATTGAAAACTGTTCACTACTTCTCTCTTGCAGGAAACTAGCCATGTTTATGTATACTATGATTGTCTTTTGAATTTGGAATATGGACGCGGATATTCTTTAATGGACGATGGCTGAATTATGAATGACGGACTAGACGCTTGTAACCATTATATAATATTTATATGGACGGGCGAGTTACCATTAAATTACATGTATATTGGTTTAAACAACATAACTAGAGACAGGTAGGTTGCACGTTGACCCCGGACAAAACAACCACAGAGAGAGGTGGTTTACCATCAAGCAGTCCCGATCACATAAGTATTGTTATATTGTTAAAACATTCGAAATGTTGACAGAACAGAATCAGATTGATTGAAGGACTTTCTATTTTCTTAAGATTTTGCCTACAATCCGCCTGCTTTGGAAATCAAATAGTGTACCAATTCAGATTACAAGCGTCTGGTCCGTCATTCGTAATTCAGCCGTCGTCCATTAGAGAATATCCGCGTCCATAATCCAAAGACCTATTCCATATTCCATATAACAGTATTAGCACCAAATTCAAAAAGACAATCATAGTAAACATAAACATAGGCTTGTTTCCTGCAAGAGAGAAGCGGTCAACAGTTTTCAATGATGCCGGCAAGACATCATGATATTCCAAAAATATCAAATCCGTATCGCTGATCAGTATTCGTAATCCACAATATTCGTTGTAAAGTCGTTATCTAAAGAATGATGTATCTCAGTCACGCTTTGATTGTGTGTGTTCATATGAGTACCATGAGGATCTTGAAGTACATGGGTTCATACGGCCCCTAGCCCCGGGTTAAGCGGAATTAGACACAAGTTACGAAACGCAACGCCATAGATCTTGCACGCTACGCTCGTATTTTCTATCAGCATGCGATATGTATCGCCAAATTTGAGAAACTTTGAGTGGAGGCGTTTGGTGGTGTAGCCCTGTTTTATAAGTTTCTGCAACAATGTTTTGTGACGTTGATTAAAATCGTTACATTTAACACAGGATCTAGCAAATGCTACTAGGCGTGATATGTATACGCCATATGCAGGTCCCATTGGAATATTACTGTCCAGAAAGGGATAGTTTACGATGTCGAAAGGCCCGCTTCATTTTTATAGAGATATAGGTCTAAATACGATGTGCCTGTAGCATTATCTGTAGTTTCCTTCAAATCCAGTGAAGGTGGATATATATCCTTCACTGCGTCATTTATATAGCGATTATCCACAGCGAGAAGATCGTTTGGTGAATGAGAAGAAACGGGCTTTGAATGGATCGGTTTTTGAAAGCGCCTGCATATAGTCATATTTATAAGAGAACAGATATAGGTCAGCCAATAGGAGTGCACAATTAGTACCCATTGGAATACCTATATGCTGTTGATATATTGTGTTGCCAAATTTCACATAGATATTTTTAATGAGAAATTCAAGCAACTCTATAAACAAAGAAACATCCCATGAATGATATCTCATGTATGTGGTAGAGCTAAAGAATGCTTTATGGCTTCCGACATTAATATATCTACGATCAGTTTTCTTGAACACAGATACTATTAATGAACTCAGACTGTCAGTGAGGTCCTGATGAGGGATTATGGTATAGAGAGTCGAGAAATCTCATGTGGATACATGTCTATACGGTATGTGACCTTTAGCATCAAGTTCTTCCGTAAGACATTTTTAGTTTTTCAATATCCACATACATTCAACGCCAGAGTTTTTAGAAATAGTGGCGCAATACCTTTCCCAAAATGCTTTTACCTCCTGAAGGGCCCTCGTCAACAGGGTCGAAAGAAGCTTGGTGGTGCAGCTTCTAGAACCAGCTATGAATCTAGCTTTGTATGATGATTTATGCATTTTGGGAGTCCAGTATACTTTTGGTATATCGTTATGTTTGGTTGGAAGACAAATACCTCTTTCCTTGAGAAATGACCTTGATGACCGATCAATAATCTATTCAAGTTCTTGAAACGTCAATTAGACTGAAAATCTATTTTCTTGAGAGAAAATGATGGTGATCATCATTTTGAATTTAAAAATATGTTTGCGAGTGCAATACACTTTTGCTATATAGTTATGAGTAGTTGAAAAAATGACAAATACCTCTTTCATTGAGAAGCGTTATGGCTGTAAAATAAATTTTCCAGGGTGAATGCAGTTTGTGAGTACGCACACGCATTCGATGATGGTATGCTTATACTCAATTCCTTATTCAGCACCTGGTAATAGTAATATATATAAATGAATATTATATTATTTGAAGCTTTGTCCTCTGGGACTATGAAGAATGTACTAGAACTTCTGCAAATTGAGGTTTCTAAGTACTCGTTTTGCTTGGGGAAGGGTACTTGTTTTAGCGACCTTGCTCTTGGGGATTTCAAGTCAATCAGCGAGTACTGTAGGTTCAACTTTTTCTCCCTATGACCACTCAATAACGTAATGTTATATTGCAGTCTATCTTGTGATCGGCCTTCAGGTTTATTCTTCTCGGCTCTCTATATTAGGTTCCTGCATCGGGAGTGTTGTAAGTCCTTATCACTATTTCAATATGATTGCAAGGAGGGAAACATAGGGTTCGACGATTCTCAATCACAACTATAGCCTTCAGACGAAGTTCCAAAATTGAATATTTTGATGGCTATAAATTTAGTATAATTATATGAAATGCAGGGGGCTCTGTGAACTTAAACTAGTTCGGTACAACGTGAAGAGAAATAGTTCGATACAACCCCAGATATCCGGTCAGTCCCTCCCAGGGGCATTTCCAATATACAAAGCCCATATCTTTGCCAGATCCGGTTCTATAACCTGTACAGGAGCCTCCGTCCCTCTGATTTCGGTAACTACGAAGATCATTTCTGTTTGACCACGGCCACAGAAGACGTAGATAAATGATAACGATAATCCCCATCTCAAAATAATACAACTGTCAGCGTCCAAGTACATCCAATCCTTCATCACTCACTGCACAGTATTCACCAGACAAAAACGGAAGATGTCGCACATAATGAGCACATCCGTGTCCGCGACCAAGATCCATCTTGTATGAGCACAGTTTTGCAAATAACGTCGAGGCAACTCTGGGCAAAATAGCGTGGTCTGCTTCAGGACCCATGACACGGTCGGTTGGAACCCCTGCTGTATCGGACAGTATTTCGAATTCAGTGCTCACCTTGTCACAGACCGTTTCTGAGTTCACAACCAACCTGACTTTAATACTTCTCGTTGTTGCTCCACCAAAACCCAAACAGCACATGATTGTGCAAGGCATGATAGGTGGCATTTGTCTGGCTGTACTTTCCATTTCAACATCAACATTATGCCTGCCGAAACCACCGAGTCGAGAGTAGAACAAAGTGTCGCAAAAATGTCTCAAATCTGATTGCGATCCCAACTGAACGCATAAAGAACACAGTGATAGATGTAGATAATTTTTAGGCATCTTTTGTCAGCTTTTCTCTGTGTAATTCTCTTTTTCACTTTTTAGAAGTTGACATCTGTTCGAAGTTTTACATGCGTGCATAGCGGCAACTCCGATTTATGAACAGTGGTGTTGTTCTTGTTTAAATAAATAAATGTTGTTCTGTTATTAAATTCGGTTTGCATGCAAGGTTTGCTGTTCACTGTTTGGTATAATGGACACACTTGACGAATTTGACGGTCTGAAGCTCATGTCATGTACGGCTCAACGACGGAGTGAGTTTGTGTGTTGAAAGAAATCCGTTAAAAAGAACGTTCGTTGAAATTAACAAACTTGTTGCCGCAAAGCTTATTTATAGCCGCCATTCGTTAGAACGCATTACAAAAATATAACTTTTGTGTGATTGGAAGCGCTAAAGCTCGTGCAGTGACCATTTTAACAAACTCGTGTGTGAAAAATCGTCTGGAATTGAACTCTTGTTCGAACCTATTATTCTATAATTAGCTCCGGGTTACTGCGTTGTTTGTGTATGGTGGTGTGAGTTATTATGTTTGAGTCCCGATACCAAGCGAAATATGTGGATTAACAAGTTAGGCCTGGTAATTTATTCTAGTAAATACTCCGCTGAGCTTGTGTGTGTGAGCATGTGCATCGTTTTGATTTTCTGGAGTGTTTTTCTTCAGTGCTGTTTAAGCAACATTATTTGATTCAGATGAATACAGATTTAGAGAGAAATGAAAGCCTGGCTCATATTTCTTCAGGTAAAGGTCCTCAGTGTAGTCAGTGTGTGTCCGCATTCAATCCACACTCGTGTTTGGGAACTGCGTCATGTCTATCAGATCAGGTAAGTGTTATTCTAGTTTTTCTTTTATGTATCAGTCTGTCAATCCTGATACAGTATCGAGTGATTAACAATCTTTGTTTCATTTCTTCCTCATACTTTTCAATAGGAATGCTATACGGAGAGATACCTTACTTCGGACTCAATGCAAGTGTATCGTCTTGGCTGTCTAGCGAAAACTGTAAGTATATTATATGTAGAACGTGTTTAGTATGTAATGAGCATATTACCCAATATATATATAATATTGCTTGTCTAGGGAAGTAGAATGTCTAAATGTGGATACTTGTCCCCTGAATGCAACTTCTTGTCCTCCTTGACCGTTGTCCGTCTTCAGAGTGGAAAAAATATTCACCCATCACACGTGTTGTTGTACGGGAAAAACGTAGTTGAAGATTCTGAATTATAATGGTTATAGCTACACCCAAAATCGCTAGACCGTTCGAGTTACTACAATGACCCATTGTTAAACTGATTGAGCTGGAAATTGGGTAACTCAGCCTTGTTTGTTTATCCATTCATTCAGATTTGTAGAATAGCCATTCAGTCAGCCAATGATACCCATTGTTTCAAATGCTGTGGAGACCGCATGTGCAATCGAGATCTTTGTATGAAAGGTAGGTTTGCTCTGCTCAACGTAGAACATTCCAAACAAGAGTCCAAGGGAATACAGCAGAAACATGAATACATCCTTCCGATCTTGCACATTTCAAGCCGAAATTTTACGATTGCTAAATGTACCAATCGGAAGCTTGCACAATAGAATGGAAAGATAAACCGGATCTGAGGTCCCGTCATTTGATTGGCTAAATGAGACCAAATCGACAAATCGACAAATCGGAACTGTCAAACACAAACCATGATCGGAAAGTTGATATTGTTCATCCATCTCTCAATGGCACTGTCTGTGAATGTTGCCCTTATGATATAATATTTTTTCGGTATTAAGTTTCGAAAAGGGGCATAACTTTGGGAAAAGGCATACTGTTAAACTGTCACAATAATATGTACCAATTACATCAACAACCCACTTACTCTAGTTGCTCTCATGAGAGTAGTATTGACGATACTCTAGAACAAATGAACACCACGGGAAGCAGAAACGGTCGCATGCACATGCGGTGATGATAATATCCAATTTATAAAACAATATTTTCTATGATAGAGGCACATAACTCGTGGTACAATGGTACATGAAATCAAAAAAGCCACATGCACATTTTCCCATGGTAGCCATAAGTTTCAAAAGAATTGACCGTAAATTCTAGGACTAGTTACGTTCATCCCTCCTATGAAATGAGCGAACAAACCGAATGTCCAGGAGAAAAACCGATTCAAGTTTGAAGACTCGATCAGTCAGAAGTATGAGACTACCATGTCTGATCACGTAACCATATTTGGAAAGAATCATGGACAATGTTTTATCACGTGACAGATCAACCTCTACAGAGAAAGATATTAGCATTACCAATGTTGGGAAGATATAGTTAACCATGTTTCAAATTTTAGAAATTACAACGCGTATGTACAGCTTAACTACATGTTATCGAGGCTATCTTATTCGAGTATATTAAGACAAAATACAATTGTAAATTATAACATTCAAATTATAACGGTCTTACCATGTTCATGATGTTAAATACATAATGGAGAGAAGGAGGAAATGCTAGAATGATTTGAGGGGTAGAGAGAGGGATGATTACGCCTTAAATCCTTTCTCATACCTTTAACTCTTCACAGTTCTTCGTTATTGTAATGGCAGATGTGTGGAAGTCTATATGTGGATGAGGATATGTGGATGTGGATATAACGATGTGGAAATGTGGATATGTGGAGGCGGTTATACAGGTGTGGATGTGAATATATAGATGTGGATATATGGATCTGAATATATATAGAGGCACTTTGCCATGAGGTTTAGAAAGCTAAGAAACCTGCCAACAATCACATGGCTCTGATGCGCATTTCTGCTTTACTATAAGCTTAGTCAAAGTGTAATCCGATTTAATACAATGGCACAGTATATATAGGCGATATTGTTTACATTATCAACAATATCCTAGACAGATTACAAGTAACAAGTTCAGTCCCGTTAATCGGCTCATTCGTAGCTTCTTGTAGAAAGGAAATATTTTTAATTTATCCTTGCCACATGTGTGGATATGCTTGCATACAAACGTATTTCTCAAAGTGGCAGTCAGTATTCGTTGTCTGTGCAATGTAGTTTGCATCGCATCCACTATATTTAATAACACAAATCTCATTCCTAGAATTACAACTCATGTTTCCTTTACTGTAGACATTACTCGAAATTTTGAATGAAAATGATTAGCCTTCAATCAGGTATTCATATGTACAGCGTCGAGAATCTGTCCATGTTGTGCCTTTAGGAGTGCTGGGATATTATAGATATGTGGGCCGGGTTAGGATCTTTTTTAGATTAGGAGCCTGTCTCTGGCTATCAATGAGTTTCACATCTTTTAGAACATTTAGCATTTTAGGACACTCGTGATCTATATTCATATTTTGCCAATTTTTTGGAATATATGTCCGCCTTATGTCGATTATATGTGGTTACAAACGCCATGCTTTTGTTCGTTGATTTCGGCTAGGGGGTTATTAAAACTGTAATTACAAGCGTCAAGTCCGTCATTCATAATCCAGCCGTCGTCCATTAGAGAATATCCGCGTCCATAATCCAAAGACCTATTCCATTTTCCACATAACAGTATTAGCACCAAATTCAAAAAGACAATCATAGTATACATAAACATAGGCTTGTTTCCTGCAAGAGAGAAGCGGTCAACAGTTTTCAATGATGCCGGCAAGACATCATGATGCTCCAAAAATATCAAATCCGTATCGCTGATCAGTATTCTTAATCCATAATATTCGTTGTAAAGTCGTCATCTAAAGAATGATGTATCTCAGTCACGCTTTTGATTGTGACTGTTCATATGAGTACCATGAGGATCTTGAAGTACATGGGTTCATACGGCCCCTAGTCCAGGGTTAAGCGGAATTAGACACAAGTTACGAAACGTAGCACCATAGATCTTGCACGCTACGTTCGTATTTTGCTATCAGCATGCGATATGTATCGCCAAATTTGAGAAACTTTGAGTGGAGGCGCTTGATGGGATAGCCCTGTTTTGTAAGTTTCTGCAACAATGTTTTGTGACGTTGATTAAAATCATCACATTTAACACAGGATCTAGCAAATGCTACTAAGCGATATATGTATACGCCATATGCAGGTCCCACTGGAATATTACTATCCAGAAAGGGATAGTTTATGATGTCGAAATTGTAATCATCTCTTTTGTCATAAAGTCGACGAGAGAGAATGCCCGCTTCATTTTTATAGAGATAGAGATCTAAATAAGATGTGCCTGTAGGGCTATCTGTAGTTTCCTTCAAATCCAGTGAAGGTGGATATATATCCTTCACTGCGTCATTTATATAGCGATTATCCACAGCGAGAAGATCGTCTATATAGCGTTTGGTGAATGGGAAGGAACGGGCTTTGAGTGGATCGGTTTTTTGAAAGCGCCAGCATATAGTCATATTCATAAGAGAACAGATACAGGTCAGCCAACAGGGGTGCACAATTAGTACCCATTGGAATACCTATATCCTGCTGATATATTGTGTTGCCAAATTTCACATAGATATTTTTAATGAGAAATTCAAGCAACTCTATAAACAAAGAAAGATCCCATGAATGATATCTCTTGTATGTAGTCGAGCTAAAGAATGCTTTATGGCTTCCGACATTAATATATCTACGATCAGTTTTCTTGAACACAGATGTGACTTGGTTTTATTCAGACCTGTCTTTGATAATATCTTTCAGAAAACCCCTACTTGCCAAATCTTTTTCATTCCCACTAAGCCTCTATTGCCTTAAGGTCGGTTCTGTCACAATGGTACAAATGCGACGGGCAAGATTATACGAAATATGGATCTTAGTGTGTCTTACATGATGGCTTTTAAAATGAAGTTATATTCTAGTGTCTGTGAGTCTATGATACAAATCGATCATTAGTTCGTTTTCATTTCCGGTTGTCAAAATTTCCGCTGCTTTTCATGGTAAATTTGATATTCGGGTGCAGCGTTTGCAAAATAGAGTAGACAGTTTGTATATCACCTATAAACTCGTCTCGAAAGAGGAAACATTCTTCTAAATATCAAACATGTTTTCTTCTAGATACGCTGTCATTGTAGCGTGAGTGGGGACAGTTTCGGTTCCCGTTGATGTTGCGAGAATTTGTAAAAACCACATGTTGCTGAAATGGAACGTGTTTTTCTCTAACGTGAAGTTAGCTTTGTCTAGCGAGAACTCCTTATTAAATCTGCGTTCTTAAACCTCGAGATGTTTATCGATTCAGTATTCGATAGTTTTCTTGGTAAACAGTACCGTGGGGCTTCCGGGGATTAACCTGGGATGTCGTTGTGCACACCGCAGGTCATGCTAAGAATAAGCCACGGCTCCTCAGAGAGCTTGTCGTATGAAGTGACTAACTGAGGCACCTGCGGGGTTCCCAGGTGTGAAAAGGAATAGGACCAACCGTCGTGATATGATTGAAATATAGTTGAAAGCGACGTTAAATAATATTCGTTCACGCACTCACTCTTGGTAAACATCTAAGGAAATCTAAATCATCTCTCGTATAGCTTACATATATGTTTGGTGTATGGTTCCAAAAGTATGTTGGGCATGCCGGACCGACAACATTAGGCCGGAAATTGAGATCATCTGTCCGTAAAACGGTAACATGTTCTGCATTTTTAGAAAGGTGAGTTGTCTCACCTTTATTATGGGATCTAGAAAATTTCTGATTTTAGGGTTGTCTGAAATACACGTATAAAAATAGTTCCAAATTGCTTATTCTTTCTCAGACCAGAATAGTTATCCTTCAGCGGTTGACAGGCTTTGTAGGCCTATATATAGTCACTTAGCATGTACTTGATCTCTTACCTGTATTAAATACTACTCTGTTAATTGTTTTCTTTCAAGATATTAGATTAATACGCACTAAAGTATGGAAGCCTGCTATGGTCACTCTTTTAAAGATTGACCTCAGCTCAGAGAAATGTGTAAAGAGCTGCCCTACCATAGCTCTAGGTGCTGTACATGTATCTATGTCTGGTCTCTGATGAATGAAGAGGTCAAGATAAAACTAGGTCATCACATAGACTGGTGTTAAGAATATATGTACATGTATGTAGTGAAATTAATGAATCAATTGAACTTAAACTTAGAAATAATACTATCTGACATGTCTGAGAATTGAAATATTCTGAGATGGATAGCTTGTCACTTGTTGTTTCATGCACTCATGTGTTCTAATACTTTCATTCAGTGGCAGTACCGGGTGTATGTATAATAGTAGTACAACTACATACGGATCAGCTTGGTATTATGGCCAGTTTTTGGTGTGTTTTTTTTTTGGTGGGGGGGGGGGGCTTTTTCAAACAAATAGATACTATTTTAAATTGAAACTCTGGGAAAGAAATCTGCTACTCAGCAAGCAGCTACTCTTTTGAAGATTACTATCTTCACTATTGCAGCCAGTCAATCAATAGTCTCTGAAAATGATACTCGGGTATCACAATTAGTTAAAAACTATTTTTGCTGTGAGCCATAAATTACAAAATACTAATTTACAAATGGAAGTACCGTGCAATAAAATCTAGATTATGTAAAGAAAAGTTCACTTGCGATGCATGGTATCTGTCCCAGCCCTCAACCAAGCAACAGCGTTTATCTTCTGAACTACCTTTCTATATATGCCCATGGGCCTAGTATTATTCAACAGCTGTTGAAAAATCGTCCAGAAAAATTACGTCACTGTGACGTCATTATGGCGGCCATCTTGTATTTTTTACACATTCTTGTAGAGCTTGACCCAAAGATATAGTGTTGTAAGTTTCAGCCCTCTAGCCTTTGCGATAGCGAAAATATATAAGGGGCACTTTCCACCCCCCACCTCCCAGGCTGCGGTATACAACAAATCGCCCAGGTCAGATAGGGTTAAGGTATAGATTATGTTTTGATGCCTGATTTCCCCTGCCAAGTTCTTGTTCAGTCAGGTTGTCCAAAAACTGGTCTAAATGTCGGTTCATTTTCCTTTCGGGGTTCCTTGTGAGAATGAAATTCACGTAGTGTGAGATTTCTGCTAAACTCCCGAACATTTTTATCCAGCTCAGAATGGCTTTTTGATGGCGTTCTTTGAAACTTCACACCTACCATGAGAATAATTTCTTCTTTTGACAGGGTAAAGGAAGATAAATTAATTACCTTGGGTAATTTGCAAATATATACACCTACCATGGGTATAGGCTGTAGGTAATCACGATGCAGGATAAAGTAACCTGTTCACAGCCTTTACATCCGATCATCCCTCTCTCCCTTCAAGTGTCCCCCTTCAATCATTCAAACATCCCTTCCTCCCTCCTTCCCATCACCCCCTCCTTCCAATAATTCAAGCATCCCCCCGCTAAGGGAGCGTTCCCATTAATCGTTTTTCCTTCTTCCATCCCCCATCCCCCATCCCACACACCATGGTATTGTTGTAATATCATCCAGGTATTTATCTTTGATTAAGAATGTAATGAGATACATATACCTGTTCTTTGTGTTATTCTGTATGCAGTTCATTCTGTATGTATTTTATACATGTACATATACCAGAAGTGGAATTAAAATTTGAATAAAATAATCAGAATATGTTTTTACCTCTACTCAGGAAATGAAATCTTTGTTCCTAGAAGCGAAATCATTTTAGACACATGCAAGTCCTCATCTGGTCAAGGCAGATAATTTTGTAAAAAAAGAGACAAAAAGTATAGATCCACACTGGTGCAGACCAGAAAGTTGTATGACCTTTGATGATATTTGTGGAGCATGCTGCAGGACTTCAACTTCCATGGATCTGATATTATCCACACAATCCAATCCTACATGATATTGTTGCCTTAGCACTGATAAACTAGGTCCCTTCATGTATGTGTTCTAGATCCAGGATCTATTGGGAACTGCAGGTTTTGGAAAAGTTAGATCCAATTATTCTGAGTGAAGGAATGAAGTCCGGCATGGTTGTTTTAAGTTAGAACTGGGCATCCTTGGAAATGTCTGACCGATTGACACATGTACCACTCTGCATGTTGTCATTACATGTTTAATGTTTATTTCCTGAGGAATCAGCTGATATCCAATGCGGGGGGGGGGGAGGGTTGTGGCAAATTTTGATATTCCCCACCTCTGTCAGTACACACTTTTCTGACACAGCTGAACCAATCGAAAGTCGGTATTGGTTTTTCCATTTCATCCAGTACACAGGCAATCCGTGAGAGACTGGTTACTAGCCAGAAACTGGCAGGTTACTGTTCATTTAGAACATGAAGGTAACTGGCAGGAAAGGTCCCCTTACAGTACTGTTCAGTTTTCAACTGAACAGTAACCTGCCAGTCACTGGCCACTACTGCTCAGTTACTGAGCAGTTACTGAAGTGCTCATATTCTGTGAACTTAAATGTAATTCAGTTACCACGTGGTTACCATGCAGGTATCACCCAGTTACTGAAAGGTTACCAGCGGTTTTTGACATAATGGTTACTGCCCAGTCAACAGTCTGTAACTTTTCACATACCAGATGGTTACCACCTGGTTACTAGCACGTTACCATTTCCCCAAGTCACTGTACAGTTACTAGTCTTCCATTGTACAATTACCTGCTAGTTACTAGCCTTCTACCTATCAGCTACCTGCTGGTTACCATCCAGTAACTGACCAGTTACCAGCCCAAGCAGTTTCACGCAATGGACTGTAACCACTTCGCAACTGACCAGTAACAGGTCAGTTACCAGATTGTTACTGAACAGTTTCTAGCATGTAACTAACCAGTAGGAAGCCAGTTACCAGTTGCTTACAATCGTACATTATACTACTATCGACTATAAAACTTTGGGTTTAGAGAATGCATGTGTTATAGCTAAAGCTCGATTTTAAATTAAATAATGACAAGAGATACGTTAGCAAAAACCCCTTAGCTTTTGGACCCTCAATTTTTTTCACATTATGAATTAAAGACAAAACGAGGCCCTTAAAACATCGACCGACACGACTTCTTTCAATAGGCTTCTGCTTCACTGAAGATACCGTACGTAAGTTCACCAAGTTTGGTCAACATAGGTGAATGGGTATTCGAGATAGTGTGTCAACTGACATACGGACATACATGACGACGACAATACCCCATAAGCCAAAATTGGCAGAAGGGATAAAAAAACTACTAAACATTAGGTATGAAGCAATTCAATCAAAATAGCGACAAATTTGGCCAAACAATAAGCTCCATTTATTCTGTGTATGTCAATCGCCAGATTTACATTTGGATTCCAAAATATCAGCATTTTCCTAATTAGAGAGAACATACCAGAATACACATTACATGTATTTTCACAGTTACATAGGCTTCTTATACCCAATACTTAATTTAAAATTTATCCACAGCATTATAGCAAATGTAACTTTACCTCAGAAGTTAAAATATCATGTTAACTAGACATTGTTGGAATGATAATTGCTATTTGTCGTTGCGGGAATCCTAACTTTTAAGGGGATCCGATAGTACTGTGTCTGAATCGTACAACATTCATCACAAGGTTCCTAAACCTGCATCACTCCCCGATGACTGAATTTTGACACACATTAGAACTTTCATCTTCTGCCACTGTATGACCTGCTGCTCAAACAGTTTGTTGAATCATGGAGATTACTGTATCGGCCACAGCTGGTGGTTTTAGTCTGGTCCAAGTACATGTACCACTTATTAGGATGTATGAACCATTAAAAAACAGTATAATCTAATACCTGAACATGACAGGTGAGGTCTTGAAAATGACCATAATGATACATATATACAATGACAGTTCAACCTATGTGTAGTCCATTTCGACTGTTTTTATTAATATGAGAATTTGACAAATAAATTTGATATTAGGCGCAGGATCAAAGTTCATGTACAAATTACCTAACATTCATAAGTAGGAGAGAGAGAATTAAGGTTTAACGACGCGTTCAGCAATATCTCGGGTAAAATTCTAAGTATGTCAGCAAAACATGTCCACAACCCAGTGATCTAAAAGTGATCAACACAACACATTAAACATCAGTGCATACATTAAAATTTATACAATAGACCGATTTCTCTCAAATAACATCAAATTGACTCTTCTTTTACTCGACTAAAAAGGTGTTCTAAAGTAGCTGTTCAATAAAAAGAATCTCTTAAAATCTATACAGTCAATCAAATTATGTTTCACTGTGAGATCTTTGTGGCATGCAATACACATCAGGACTGTTTTTTTCTTTAGTGAATGTTCCAGAGTTAATCATGCGTGACCGATTCTACACTGCCTGATCATCGTGGCTTGATCGAAACATTTCTGGCTGCTCAAATGAGTATAGGCTATATTTTTTTGAACTCACAAAGTTTGTTATTATTCTCAGCATCCCTTAAAGATTGAAACAGTTTCTCACATAAACACAGATACAGGATCTGAAATAGCTATATGGAATTCAAACAGGATCGTAGGTAGGTCCACCATTTTTGCCCTCTTCAATTCTGAAAGATAGTAAATCAGATAAGCATACATACATGTATAAAACATGGCTATCCATACATGTATAAAACATGGCTATCCATGATAATGGATAAAGTGAGGAGATGTGGACTTTCTCCAACATGAGGCTGCGGATTTACCGGCTCAGTAACTTAATTACAGTTTTTGAACTGTTCAACAGGGTTTTATTATACGCCCGCCAAAAGGCGGACGTATTATGTGATGGCGGTTTCCGTCCGTGTGTCCGTCTGTCCGTCCGTCGTGTCCGGTCCATATCTGGAACAGTTTTCTATCTACAGTTCCAATTTTTGGTGAGTGGATACCTTACGGGGAGACGATGTGTCGCGTACCAAAATGAAGGTCGAGGTCAGAGGTCAAAGGTCACTGGCCTAAAAAACAGGAAATCACTGAATTGTTCATGTCCGGTCTATATCTGTTAACGTTTTCTATCCACAGTTGCAATTTTTTGTGAGTGGATACGCTAGGTGGAGACGATGTGCCGCGTACCAAAATTGAGGTCAAGGTCAGAGGTCAAAGGTCACTTGCCTAAAATCAGGAAATCATTGTTCATTGACAGTTTTCTATCTACATTTCTAATTTTTGGTGAGTGGATGCCCTAGGGGGGAACGATGTGTTGCATACCAAATGTAGGTCGAGGTCAAAGGTCAGTGTGACCGAAAAATCAAGAAATCATTAAAAAATTCAAAAATTTTGTGAGTGGATTTAATAGAGGGAAACGAAGTGTCGCATATTAAAAAATAGGTCACGGTCGAAGGTCAAAGGTCACTATGACCCCAAAATTATTACATTAGGGGGACACGATGTGTCACCTACCAAAATGTAGGTCACGGTCAAAGGTCAAGGTCACTGTGACCTCAAAATCGTGAAATTGTTAAAAATCATGATTTTTTGAGTCCATTGAGAAATTACGGGGAGCCGTTTTGTCATGTACCGAAATTTAGATCCAGGTCAATAGTCAAGGTCACTGTGACCCCGGAATCAAGGTCAAAGGTCAGAGATCACTAACCTGAAAATCAGGAAATCATTAAAAATTACAAAAAATTTGTGAGTGGATTCAAGTGAGTGGGGGAAATGAAATGTCGCATACCAAAAATTAGCTTAAGGTCAAAGGTCACTGTGACCCCAAAATCAGGAAGTTATTGAAAATGACTTTTTTTTTGTGTCAGTAAATACATTGAGGGGACACGATGTGTCACATACCAAAATGTAGGTCAAGGTCAAAGGTCATGGTCACTGTGACCCCAAAATCGTGAAATTGTTCAAAATCATGATTTTTGGTGTCCATTGAGAAATTACGACGAGACGGTTTGTCATGTACCAAAATTTAGGTCAAGGTCAATAGTCGAGATCACTAACTCCAGAATCAAGAAATCTTTGAAAATTACGTTTTTGTGTGTCAGTAGATGGGGAACATGATGTGTCACATACCAAAATGTAGGTCAAGGCTGGACATCAAGGTCACTGTGACCCCCAAAATCATGAAATTCATAAAAATTATGATTTTTTTCGTGTCCATTGATACATTGAGGGAAGACGATGTGTCGTGTACCAAAATTAAGGTCAAGGTCACTGTGACCCCAAAATCAGGAAATCATTCAAAATATTTTTTTTCTGCCAGTAGATGCATTAGAGGTACATGATGAATTACATACCAAAATGTTGGTCAGAGGTCAAGGTCACTGTGACCCCAAAATCAAGAAATCATTAAAAGTTACATTTTCATATGCCTGTCGAAGACGAGGTCGTGTATTGCAATGTTGAGTTCTGCCATTCATCGATTAACATTTGTTGTCCATGCGATATCGCTAGTTTCAAGGTATGGATTGGTACCAAACTTTGAGTATACCTTACTCGCATGGTAAAGAGGAGCCATACATTTTGAGATCAATTTATCAAAGGTCAAGGTCACAGTCCCCCCCCAAATGAATCAAGTTTAGCTGACTATATGTGTCAGGTTGGAATATTCAGAGTTCTCTCCCCTACATGTATGTCATTTGTCCTGTGGAGTTGTCTCCCATGTTTGAAACCGCTACTTTTAGTTAAACTGTTGTGAAATATAAACCATACATTTACTAATTCAACGGGGAGATGGGTCCTTTATGAACTTCGTACCTGTTTATTAACTCAAGAACAGGACCAAGGGTTTACTTCATCACTTTCTTCTTCCTTCATGAAAAATTCTCTCGTCTGAACGGAATTCATTTGCAGGAAGACTACTATTTTCTTGTGTTTGACTATTGCTGATTTCAGTGTGGGATATGTGAGCTCTCAGCTCTTGCTTCAAGGTCAACTAGTTACCAAGAGTTAAGCTCATTTTAGTTTATCATTCAATATAATATGTGATATATGTTACATTTTCAGAAGCACAGAATTGTAGACCTTTCTCTGGATTGCTAGCTACCAATTGGAATCAAGGCTATTAAACAACTTTGAAATTTGGACCAATGTCATTCCAGATATATGGGCGTATATTGAAGCCCCTTGGGCTCTTGTTACCCATGGAATTAGATGAAAACTAAAACTTACTTTAGGTGTCTCTAGTGTAGTTATTTCTACCCACCTACTCCTTATTACATGTACCATATTGAACCGATATGACAACTGAAAACTATGCATGCTTCATTTCTTCCATGAAGTAGAAGGTGTGTCACTTTTGTATGCACAGCGACATACTTTTTACAACATGGCTAGATTCTGGTTTATTTGAAAAGATGTTTATAGAAGGTTAAATAGTTTTTAACATGGCTCTTAGCATATCAAATACGAAGCTGCGCACATGAAAACCCCTCGTCTCTGGGTGCCAGCCATTCATAATGTATTCAGTTTGACCCATACTACTTTGAAGACGTTAGGTACACCAAGCAGTCAGGTGACAAATATACAAATTATTAAGAATTTTGCAATTAGAGATGGCACCCAAGGTTTCCGTCCAGTCAGAGAAACTGGCATTCATTACTTGTCTCTTTATGTATCTATGATATACACCAAGTATCATACTGAACACTTGAACAGTATCAAAGGATATAATATAGATCATCAATGATTTTACATAAATTAAATATGGCTGGCAATGTTTCCATCCAATCAGAGAAAACGGTTCTGTCATTCATTGTTAGTATGTTGATGTGTTGATGATGTTTACAAATTCTTGCATCAAACACTTGAACAGTACCAAAGGTATAGATTTTGCATAAATTAAAGATGTCAATCAAGTTTACCACCTAATTAGAGAAATTGGTTGTCATTAATTGTAAATTTCTTGATGTATCAATGATTTATAGTTTCATCTGAAGCACTAAAACAGTATCATATATATAGATTAATGATTTTGCATAAATTAAAAATGGTTGCCAACATTTCCGCCCAATCAGATCTGTCATTCATTGTAAATCTCTTGATGCATCGATGATGTATACCAAAGTTTACATCAAACAGTATCAGAGCTATGGTTAATGATTTTGCATCAAGTAAAGATGGCCGAACATCCTTCCGGCCACTCAGAGGAACAGATGTGGTTATTCATTGCAAGTCTTTTGATACATCGATGCTGTATGCAAAGTTTCGTATAGAACACTTAAATGGTATCAGAGATATACATCATTAAAGATATTGCATAAATTAAAGATGGCCACCAAGATTTCCACCCAATCAGGGAAACTGGTTCGGTCATTCCTTTGAAGTTTCTTGATGTATCGATGATCTATACCAAGTTTCGCACTGAACAGCGAAATGGTATCCGAGATACACAAGATTAATGGTTTCGCATAAAATAGAGATGGCCACCAACGTTTCCACCCAATCGGGTCAGATTCAATATGGTTCTGGGTCATATAATGCACATATGGATGTGCACTGCAAGTTTGGGGTGCCTGGAACAAGTTGTTCCAAAGATATCTTGGTAAGGAGAAAGCTTTGACAGACAGACGGATGTACATGACCGGACACAAGGGACGGACAGACAGACGGAAACCGCCATCACATAATACGCCCACCTCTTGCTTTAAAAACCACAACATTGGACAGTTTTTGAACTGTTCAACAGGGTTTTATTATACGCCCGCCAAAAGGCGGACGTATTATGTGATGGCGGTTTCCGTCCGTGTGTCCGTCTGTCCGTCCGTCGTGTCCGGTCTATATCTGGAACAGTTTTCTATCTACAGTTCCAATTTTTGGTGAGTGGATACCTTACGGGGAGACGATGTGTCGCGTACCAAAATGAAGGTCGAGGTCAAAGGTCACTGGCCTAAAAAACAGAAAATCACTGAATTGTTCATGTCCGGTCTATATCTGTTAACGTTTTCTATCCACAGTTGCAATTTTTTGTGAGTGGATACGCTAGGTGGAGACGATGTGCCGCGTACCAAAATTGAGGTCAAGGTCAGAGGTCAAAGGTCACTTGCCTAAAATCAGGAAATCATTGTTCATTGACAGTTTTCTATCTACATTTCTAATTTTTGGTGAGTGGATGCCCTAGGGGGGAACGATGTGTTGCATACCAAATGTAGGTCGAGGTCAAAGGTCAGTGTGACCGAAAAATCAAGAAATCATTAAAAAATTCAAAAATTTTGTGAGTGGATTTAATAGAGGGAAACGAAGTGTCGCATATTAAAAAATAGGTCACGGTCGAAGGTCAAAGGTCACTATGACCCCAAAATTATTACATTAGGGGGACACGATGTGTCACCTACCAAAATGTAGGTCACGGTCAAAGGTCAAGGTCACTGTGACCTCAAAATCGTGAAATTGTTAAAAATCATGATTTTTTGAGTCCATTGAGAAATTACGGGGAGCCGTTTTGTCATGTACCGAAATTTAGATCCAGGTCAATAGTCAAGGTCACTGTGACCCCGGAATCAAGGTCAAAGGTCAGAGATCACTAACCTGAAAATCAGGAAATCATTAAAAATTACAAAAAATTTGTGAGTGGATTCAAGTGAGTGGGGGAAATGAAATGTCGCATACCAAAAATTAGCTTAAGGTCAAAGGTCACTGTGACCCCAAAATCAGGAAGTTATTGAAAATGACTTTTTTTTTGTGTCAGTAAATACATTGAGGGGACACGATGTGTCACATACCAAAATGTAGGTCAAGGTCAAAGGTCATGGTCACTGTGACCCCAAAATCGTGAAATTGTTCAAAATCATGATTTTTGGTGTCCATTGAGAAATTACGACGAGACGGTTTGTCATGTACCAAAATTTAGGTCAAGGTCAATAGTCGAGATCACTAACTCCAGAATCAAGAAATCTTTGAAAATTACGTTTTTGTGTGTCAGTAGATGGGGAACATGATGTGTCACATACCAAAATGTAGGTCAAGGCTGGACATCAAGGTCACTGTGACCCCCAAAATCATGAAATTCATAAAAATTATGATTTTTTTCGTGTCCATTGATACATTGAGGGAAGACGATGTGTCGTGTACCAAAATTAAGGTCAAGGTCACTGTGACCCCAAAATCAGGAAATCATTCAAAATATTTTTTTTCTGCCAGTAGATGCATTAGAGGTACATGATGAATTACATACCAAAATGTTGGTCAGAGGTCAAGGTCACTGTGACCCCAAAATCAAGAAATCATTAAAAGTTACATTTTCATATGCCTGTCGAAGACGAGGTCGTGTATTGCAATGTTGAGTTCTGCCATTCATCGATTAACATTTGTTGTCCATGCGATATCGCTAGTTTCAAGGTATGGATTGGTACCAAACTTTGAGTATACCTTACTCGCATGGTAAAGAGGAGCCATACATTTTGAGATCAATTTATCAAAGGTCAAGGTCACAGTCCCCCCCCAAATGAATCAAGTTTAGCTGACTATATGTGTCAGGTTGGAATATTCAGAGTTCTCTCCCCTACATGTATGTCATTTGTCCTGTGGAGTTGTCTCCCATGTTTGAAACCGCTACTTTTAGTTAAACTGTTGTGAAATATAAACCATACATTTACTAATTCAACGGGGAGAGGGGTCCTTTATGAACTTCGTATCTGTTTATTAACTCAAGAACAGGACCAAGGGTTTACTTCATCACTTTCTTCTTCCTTCATGAAAAATTCTCTCGTCTGAACGGAATTCATTTGCAGGAAGACTACTATTTTCTTGTGTTTGACTATTGCTGATTTCAGTGTGGGATATGTGAGCTCTCAGCTCTTGCTTCAAGGTCAACTAGTTACCAAGAGTTAAGCTCATTTTAGTTTATCATTCAATATAATATGTGATATATGTTACATTTTCAGAAGCACAGAATTGTAGACCTTTCTCTGGATTGCTAGCTACCAATTGGAATCAAGGCTATTAAACAACTTTGAAATTTGGACCAATGTCATTCCAGATATATGGGCGTATATTGAAGCCCCTTGGGCTCTTGTTACCCATGGAATTAGATGAAAACTAAAACTTACTTTAGGTGTCTCTAGTGTAGTTATTTCTACCCACCTACTCCTTATTACATGTACCATATTGAACCGATATGACAACAACTGAAAACTATGCATGCTTCATTTCTTCCATGAAGTAGAAGGTGTGTCACTTTTGTATGCACAGCGACATACTTTTTACAACATGGCTAGATTCTGGTTTATTTGAAAAGATGTTTATAGAAGGTTAAATAGTTTTTAACATGGCTCTTAGCATATCAAATACGAAGCTGCGCACATGAAAACCCCTCGTCTCTGGATGCCAGCCATTCATAATGTATTCAGTTTGACCCATACTACTTTGAAGACGTTAGGTACACCAAGCAGTCAGGTGACAAATATACAAATTATTAAGAATTTTGCAATTAGAGATGGCACCCAAGGTTTCCGTCCAGTCAGAGAAACTGGCATTCATTACTTGTCTCTTTATGTATCTATGATATACACCAAGTATCATACTGAACACTTGAACAGTATCAAAGGATATAATATAGATCATCAATGATTTTACATAAATTAAATATGGCTGGCAATGTTTCCATCCAATCAGAGAAAACGGTTCTGTCATTCATTGTTAGTCTGTTGATGTGTTGATGATGTTTACAAATTCTTGCATCAAACACTTGAACAGTACCAAAGGTATAGATTTTGCATAAATTAAAGATGTCAATCAAGTTTACCACCTAATTAGAGAAATTGGTTGTCATTAATTGTAAATTTCTTGATGTATCAATGATTTATAGTTTCATCTGAAGCACTAAAACAGTATCATAGATATAGATTAATGATTTTGCATAAATTAAAAATGGTTGCCAACATTTCCGCCCAATCAGATCTGTCATTCATTGTAAATCTCTTGATGCATCGATGATGTATACCAAAGTTTACATCAAACAGTATCAGAGCTATGGTTAATGATTTTGCATAAAGTAAAGATGGCCGAACATCCTTCCGGCCACTCAGAGGAACAGATGTGGTTATTCATTGCAAGTCTTTTGATACATCGATGCTGTATGCAAAGTTTCGTATAGAACACTTAAATGGTATCAGAGATATACATCATTAAAGATATTGCATAAATTAAAGATGGCCACCAAGATTTCCACCCAATCAGGGAAACTGGTTCGGTCATTCCTTTGAAGTTTCTTGATGTATCGATGATCTATACCAAGTTTCGCACTGAACAGCGAAATGGTATCCGAGATACACAAGATTAATGGTTTCGCATAAAATAGAGATGGCCACCAACGTTTCCACCCAATCGGGTCAGATTCAATATGGTTCTGGGTCATATAATGCACATATGGATGTGCACTGCAAGTTTGGGGTGCCTGGAACAAGTTGTTCCAAAGATATCTTGGTAAGGAGAAAGCTTTGACAGACAGACGGATGTACATGACGACAACAATACCCTTTGACCAAATTGGGGTGTGGGAGGTAAAAACCTATTCCTAATGTTCCCAATGTTGTGGTTTTTAAAGCAAGAGGTGGGCGTATTATGTGATGGCGGTTTCCGTCTGTCTGTCCGTCCCTTGTGTCCGGTCTATATCTGGGACAGTTTGCTTTCTACGGTTCAGATTTTTGGTGAGCGGATACCCTACAGGGAGACGATGTGTCACATACCACATTGGTAAAATTGATGTCGAGGTCTGAGGTCGAAGGTCACTGTTGCATAAAATCACAAAATCATTGATCATTGACAGTTTTCAACTCTTTCAGGTCAGAGGTCAAAGGTCACTGGCCTAAAAGCAGGAAATCACTGTTCGTGTACGGTTGATATCTGTGAACGTTTACTGTTCACGATTGCAATTTTTTGTGAGTGGATACAACTAGGTGGAGACAATGTGTCGCGTACCAAAATGGAGGTCGAGGTCAGAGGTCGAAGGTCACTGTTGCCTAAAATAACAAAATCATTGATCATTGACAGTTTTCTATTTACAGTTCTAATTTTTGGTGACTGGATGCCCTAGGGGGAACGATGTGTTGCACAGCAAATGTAGGTCGAGGTCAAAGGTCCGTGTGACCGAAAAATCATGAAATTTTTAAAAATCATGATTTTTTGTGTTCATTGATAGCTTACGGGGAGTCGATTTGTCATGTACCAAAATTTAGGTCAAGATCAATAGTCAAGGTCACTGTGACCCCAAAATTAGAAAATTATTTTAAAAAAAAATTGTGTCAGTAGATACATTAGGGGGACACGATGTGTATGGTAATTCCCCTAATAATTCAATCACAGGAAGTTCACTTTTCAACTCTGTTATTTGAACACAGAGAAAAAGTAACATTCCCATCCTTCATTCAAATTGAAGAAAAGTCATATGACAAAATGTGACACTTTGCAGCTGGTGCCATGGAAAATATTGCCAGATTTATGCCATTTTTGCTGCACTTTCGGTGACCGAATTATTAGGGGAATTACCGTAACATACCAAAATGTAGATCAAGGTCAAAAGAAAAGGTCACTGTGACCCCAAAATCATGAAATTGTTAAAAATCATGATGTTTTGTGTTCATTGATATAATAAGGGAAGACGATTTGTCATGTACCAAAATTTAGGTCAAGGTCAATAGTCAAGGTCACGGTGACCCCAGAATCAAGAAATCTTTAAAAATTACTTTTTTTTTGTGTCAGTAGATACATTAGGGGGACATGTGTCAAGTTCCAAAATGTAGGTCGAAGGTCAAGGTCACTGTGACCCCAAAATCATGAAATTGTTAAAAATCATGATTTTATTTGTCCACTGATACATTGAAGGGAGACTATGTGTTGTGTTCCAAAATTTAGGTCAGGGTCAAATGCCAAGGTCACTGTGACCCCAAAATCAGGAAATCAATAATAATATTTTTTTTTTGCCAGTAGATACATTAGGGGGAAACGACGTGTTACGTACCAAAATGTGGGTTAAAGGTCAAGGTCACTGTGACCCCGAAATCATGAAATTGTTAAAATTGTGTAGACCTAGTAGTTCTCTCCCTGCTAAAGGAGGAGAGACCTAGCGGTATATCATTTAGGAGGACATGTTTGACCAGAAAATGTAGCGCACAATAAAGCATGGCAGACGAATCGATCAGCCAAATGTCGCTCCTTATATACGTGGGAAGGAAAACGATATACTCACAACCACGATTATCTCAAGGTACTCCTTTCTGGGGTCTTTTCTCTCGCACCTGTTCCATTTTCTCCTCGACTCACACCGTTTAAACTTTCTAAGTTGGTTGGACGCGCATGCGTTAACTAACCGGAAGATTGCGATGGTGACATCATCATGGTTTTATCCAAACACGTCTCTACCAGTGCAAACGATCTGGACCATATCGTTGTACAGACGGTAGAGATCGTTTGCACTAGTAGAGACGTGTTTGGATAAAACCGTGATGATGAGGTCACCATCGCAATCTTCCGGTTATTTAACGCATGCGCGTCCGACCAACTTAGAAAGTTTAAACGGTGTAAGTCGAGGAGTGCGAGAGAAAAGACCCCAGAAAGGAGTACCTTGAGATAATCGTGGTTGTGAATATACCGTTTTCCTTCCCAAGTATATGAGGTATGCGGGCCACATTTGGTTGATCGATTCGTCTGCCGTGCTTTATTGTGCGCTACATTTTCTGGTCAAACGTGTCCTCCTAAATGATATACCGCTAGGTCTCTCCTCCTTTAGCGGGGAGAGAACTACTAGGTCTAGATTTTTGTTGTCCATTGTCGATTGATACTTTAAGGGGAGATGATGTGTCATGTACCAAAACTTAGGTCAAGGTCAAAGGTCAAGGTCACTGTGACCCCAAAATCGAGAACTCATTAAATCATTTCCATATACCTGCTCGTGTAATACGATGGTCATCTCGGTCCATCTATCCGTCCATTCATCCATTAACATCCGTGCAATATCTCTAGATTCAAGGTATGGATTGGTACCAAAATTTGTCAAAGGTCAAGGTCACTGTCTTTCAAAACTTAATCCAGTTTAGCTGTCTCCCCTACATGTATATGACATTTGTCCAGTAGAGTTGTCTCCCGTGTTTGATACATGTGAAAAACAGCTACATTTAGTTGAACTGTTGTGAAATTAAAACCATACATTTTCTAATTTAACTGGGAGAGGGATACTTTATGAACATTATACATGTTTATTAACTCAAGAACAAAGGTTTACTTCATTACTTTTTTCACGTTTTCTTCCATCATGAAAAATTTTCTCACCTGAAAGGAATCAATTTGAAGGAAAACTACTATTTTCTTGTGTTTGACTATTGTCAATTTCAGTGTGGGATATGTGAGCTCTCGGCTCTTGTTTCAAGGTCACCTAGTTACCAAGAGTTAAGCCCAATTTACTTTATCATTCAATATATGATGTGATATTTGTTACATTCTCAGAAGCACAAAATTGTAGACCTTTCTCTGCATTGCTAGCTACCCATCGGGATCAAAGCTATTAAACAACCTAAAATTTGGACCAGTGTTATTCCAGATTTACAGGCGTATATTGAAGCCCATTGGGCTCTTGTTTAAACATGGTTTGAACACATCAGTGTCAACATGTTTGGGTTTAATTATAAACTCAATTTCAAGTGAACCTGCCTTTAGAAAAGCATTTGAAACCGAAACATATGATTATTGTATAAAATATGATTAAGATAGAATCTAAAACTTTGATGCAATTCTGTAAGTGATAGGATGGTGTGGCCTTGACAATTCAACATGGTGGTGATGAGTGATCTGAGTGTTGTTGATATGTTCAGTGTCTTTAATATTAAATATAAACATCTATATTGTAAATGCATTGCCTTCTCTTACCCTGGCGATTCCTGTGGGTGTTTTTGTGAGTGTTCCTGTTGTTTTGGAACTCTCTGGTTTCCTGGAATTCTTCTACTTGAAAGTAGCTTGTTATTTCATATTCTGCAATGTCAAACATGGATACATGGAAATATAGTAACACATTTCCGCAGATTTGCGCCAACAGCCACCCATAGACTAGTGATACATGTTAGGTAAATATCTTCACAGGTTACGGGGTATATCCAAGAATGTGATGAAAATGGGTCCTTAGACCATTCTGAATAAAATTATACCTACACATATATGTACTAATGTGATTGAAAAAAATTGGTGGGACAAATGATACATACATAATGATACATGTACCTTCCCAACTTTTTAAAAGTATATGTGGAGACAAATAATATTTCGGTCTTACATTTTATGTCATTATGTCTTACCCAAATACTGTTTCCATTGCTGGTTTGGCCAATGTTGAACTGGTTTCACTCCTCCCTCTTTTAGGGATTGGTATTCTCATGGCATCACATATATTACCATCAATCTGTCTGTCTGCAGGATAACTTTCATCATGGTAGGCCTAAAAGTATATATATTATAATATATATCACTGTTGGCACTGGGCCATACACTGCATAGATGCTTTGAAACAAGAGATAATATCGGCAAGGGAATGTTTCAAATTTAAATTGGAAAACAAGGATGTTTGGGGTGAGAGTCGCGCTACCCATGGTGTTAATAGTCAAAGACCCGTCCACCTGTCCATTGGACAGGCAATTTCAAATTTGGACAGACAAAACTTGAAAAATTTAACATGATAGAGATATGAAACAGGGAAGTAGCCTGTCCAATTTAGACAGGCAGATTTTTCATCCTGGCTAACACCCTGCTGCTACCCTCAGATGGTAATAGTCACCGATCAGGATCTTATCATGAAGCTCTGGGTTTTCGGTTTTCTGAGTTTAAGCAAAACATATTGTTTTAGCTAATGAAGCTGGCTTAGATTTCCCACCATATGCGTGACTGTTCTATTGTTTTATCAGCCTCACAAGTGACTGATATTAAATAATCACAAACTCAAATTAACGTGAATTACTTTGAATTATCGATTTAAAAAAATCCTCAAGAAGGGAGGAGTGAGAGAGAGTAATGACCAGATAGGGAAAAGTGTCCAAATGGGGAAATGTCCTACTGTCTATCTCACATTTCAAGGGTCACAGACTTTCGGCAATATATCAGGACCACTTTTTCTTGGAGCAATTCCCAACAGCATCTCAAAGTAATTTGTGCATTTTATACTGAAATTCCAAGAAAATCTCAGAAACTGTGCATGTTATTATCCTCACTCACTCAGTGATGGTTGGGCTCGCAATGTTGTAACATTCTCTCAGACAACTCTTGCTGAACGAAAGCGGAGATATCAGCTGTTCCATCAGCAGTCAGTGACCCGCACAACTGAGGCAAAGTTTAAATTCTACATGATCTGTAGTTCAACAAGCTGAACCCTATTGACATTTAATTTTGTGATATTGATTATGTAGGCTTCAGCCGTTGAACAGAAATTTCCTATCGCAAAATTTTCGCCTCCTGACCTGGGAAACAGCGGGTGGATTTGCCCTCGTAAAAAAAACAATAATATCTACCGCTTTGTACTCGTTTGGATAGATTACATATTTGCCTACTTCCCTGGCCATTTATTTTCTCTGTCCAGCTCCTTTCATTTCCATAAACGGCAAAAGAAAAAAATATCATCGCGAACGATCTTCCAAACATGAAATCTACCGCCGTTTTAGAACACTCGCGTGACCCTGATTCTCTCACGTGAGGTTATTCTAAATTCAGGATTGCAAGAGTCACAAAAACTGAATCCGCTCAGTCGACCCAGTCGCTTAGGGAGATGAAAAATCCCGTGAATTACATTTTTCAGTATGTGCCTTCTATTATTCGTGATACCGATAGTTACAATTTTACATTTAAATGCAGACAATGTGACAGCCTAATGAATGAGCCGTTTCCGACCTTCCGGTCTACAATCCCGAATTTACAAATTAGTCTTGTGCCACCATAGTGACATTTCAAAATGGCGGTGGATTTCGTTTTTGGAAGATCGACCGCGATGATTTTTTTTTCTTTTGCCGATTATGGAAATTAAAGGAGCTGGACAGAGAAAATAAATGACCAGGAAAGTAGGCAAATACGTATTCTACCCAAACGAGTACAAAGCGGTAGGCATTATCCATTGTTATGAGCGCAAATCCACCCGCTGTTACCCAGGTCGGGAGGCAAGAATTTTGCGATAGGAAATTTCGGTTCAACGGCTGAACCCTACATAATCAATATCACAAAATTAAATGTCAGTAGGGTTCAGCTTGTTGAACTACAGGGTTTTGGGGGAGTTCCGAATCAAGGGGAGTTGCGGATCACTTTCCGAATTAACGTCTGATATTTCTTGAAATAAAGCATCTGTTTAAATCTTTTTTAGGTTTGTTGGAATTTCTGTTTCCGTGGACTCGAATGAATGTCAAACAACCGAATTGCGTTGTTTCTTTTCCGGTCAATTCGGCAACGTAATACTTCTGGTACTGCACAATGACAAATTGACACCGAGTCGAAAAACACGTGCGATTTTGCGCGAAATAAGGTGGGTTAAGGCGGTAATTTCAGTATTTATTTAAGGGATAGAATCCTGCTAATGGTCAAACAAAATATCTAGTGATTTGCGATAAATGTTAACTGACCAGCATTGTAATATAATGGGGCTGTAGAGATGTCAATTCCGAATCAACGATATACGCGCCGTTCATAACTTGAAATCGGTGAGTAAGTGACCGTCTCACAACTAATACAACAGGTGCAACCGACTTTAAGGACGATTGGTCAATCCATGGCATGGTCAAAACAATTTTCAATAAGAGCTGAATCAATGACAAAAGCAAATAAGAACTGACCATGGACAATCCGAATATGGTATCGAAGTACTTATTTCATTGCATTTGATAGGGCACTCCATGGACTTACATGTAATAATCTTGTTAACTTCAGTATATTCACAATAATAAATACTTAAAAAATCCGAATTCTCACATGATTGTCAGACATCGTATCCTAAAATGTTCTAGAAAATAATTAAATTGAGATTACAATGCAATTTTGTAGGCTCGCTCCAAGATAAATATACTTCAGAACATTTGCGACGCTAGATCTGCGTGTCATTTGTGCCTGGACTGTAACAATTAAGAATTCGCTCACAGGGCGGGGAGAAGACAACATTGAAATCGTCTCCAGGGCTTCACCGGCCTATGGGTGATTAGCAGATGACCCCTCAAGCCGATAGAAATTCCATTCTCAGTGCCTGTAACGGCCGCTAGGTGGCGTGATCCACAACTCACCAAAATGATTCGCAACTCCCCACGCTGGTGCACTGAAGCGGAGGCTATTTTTTCATCGATTGACTAGTCCGATTGAAGAATTTTTTACATACAATTATAGACGACAGATTTTTCGAGAATATAAGACCAGCAGTCGCTCTCACCTCGTAAAAGAACGAACGCTAGCAGTCTGGATGTGAAAAGTGATTCGGAACTCCCCCAAACACTGTACATGATCTGGTGCCTGTTTTTCTTGATAAAATTTGAAAATTGGGCACCAGAATTTACTGATGTTGATTTGTTAATGCATTTCTTAGTGTTAATCTTATGGGAGCTGTACCCCAGTTATGGGCAGCCGGGAACAGCCAGCTTAGTAGTTAAACAAGCTGACCCTAATGACATTTAATTTTGTGATATTGACAACGTAAAATGTTGTTAGAGTTTAGCTTGTTGAACTAATGTAACGAGGTATAATTTGCAAAACTGTGGGGGGCAATTTGTTTTTTTTTAGGGGGAGGGGAGGTGTATTTGACATAGTAGAAGTTTCAAAATGAACATGCACAAATCCTGTCCAGATGATCTGCTAAATTTAACTGCTCCGTCTAACAGAAAAAAAATGTTGTGCTCTCAAAGACAAAATTTGGTTCAAAATGAGGTAAACTCAGACGACTGACAACCACTTTGCTGTTTTGTTCATTTACCTGAAGGACATGAGCCATCAAATATCTCCCACCAGCTACTGAGGACCTCTGACCGACAGCAAAACGTGATGCAGGCAGCTCAATGTTGTGTTGTTGTTGTCTGGTTCAGACTGGGGGTGTCCACTCGTTCTCGTGGTGTTGTGCTCGTCCAAACAACAGCAACAACCGCCCAAATACGATCTGAACGTTGACTTCAGTTTCCCTATCTTGCATCAATCAGTCGTATTCATCCGCAGTGCTACCAAATTCGGGAAAGGAAAATAATTTCCGACTCTCCCACTCACTTTGTGCTGTAATCCGTAATACAATGCCGTCTGCTGCGATCGAAGCGCCGTCTAGTGGCAACTTAGGCGAAACTAATAAGGGGAGAGAACTGCGGTTTGCAGCGCACCTTTGCGATTTTATCTATGAATTCAGTTGGCTAACACGAATTCACACACTTTTAATTAATACGACAAACAAGGCTAACAATATAACGTTTAGAATGATTAATTAATTGTAATATGCCTTTCTGTTGAATAGAGTGATTTTATAAATAAAAAAAATTCTAATTACCGGTAATAAGTGGGAAGAATGGGTTAATATCAAATAAAAACTAAAATTGCCCACCTGGATCGATTTCATGGAATTGCTTTTGCAACAAATTCATCAGATAAGAAAATTTATTTGTCCTTTATTAAAACATTTTAGTCAGAAATGACGTTGAAACTGGGCACGGTACCAAATTGTGATGCTATCCAATAAATGATTATCTCTTTAATAACAAAAACATCAAAATTGTTCAAATATCTTGCAGAATTTATTGAAGTTAGCAGTTTCTCCAAGATGCGAAAAATCTAACATGCGAGAGGTGACTTGCACCAAAAATGAATTCTTCATAAAGCGCATAAATTTGAAGTCTCCCAGTGACACATTGTGACCAGTTCCTCTCCAACTGCAAAACAATAATACACTATTCAAGAGCTTGCTACGTGCCTGAATCACCATCCAGTAACTTAGCAGTTACCTAGCTGTTACCATCCAGTAACTAAGCAGTTACCTAGCAGTCATCGTTGAGGAACTAAACAGTACCTTGCCGTTACCATCAATGAACTAAACTGTTACTTAGCAGTCACCGGCTAGTAACTGTACAGTTACCATACAGTTACCGAGCAGTCACTAGTACATATTCCATGTCTGACCTACATTGCTTTATTCTCATAAAACCAGCCAGTAAATGAACAGTTACCTGGCAGTGAACAGAAAGTTACCACGCTGTTAAAGTGTCCCTACCAGTCCGCAACCACATAGTAACTGAATGGTTGCCTGGGTGTAACCTGCAGGTAACTAGCTGGTAACTGAGATTTACTGCTTTAACATCATCAAGTAGTAACCAGTAAGTTACTGAACAGTAACCAGTCTGACACTGGCAAGTAACTGTGTAGTTATAACCTTTATGTTACCAGCCAGTTACTGACCGGTTACTGCATGTCAGACCTCAACAGTACTGCAAAGTCGAGACGACTCTAGTAACCTTCCAGTTACCTCCCAGTTACCATGCCATAACTGGCTAGTAACTATCAATTAATGGTGGCCAGTAACTGGTCAGTAACTGCACGGGACTGCTCAGTCAGAACTAATGGTGACCAGCATGAACGATTGCTTCAGTAACATACTGGTTACTTGAAGGTTACTGGTAGGTTACTGCACAGTTCCAGTGCGTCCTGAACTGAACAGTACTGCCCAGTGGAGATTTGCCTGTGTACCACACACCGGTAGTGTTTTATCCTTTTATTTTTCTAGAATATGTGACGAATATATGATTAGTTTGCGAATGCTTTAGGCTTGATAATGAAGAAATGATATTTGGTATGGCATATGGCCCGCCACTGAGCATATATACATATGAAATAAGTTTTGAGAAAGAATAAATTGGCCGTCAGCGGGATTCGAACCGGCTAACCGCGCCAATGCTCTACTTACTGAGCTATGGCGGTCCATAGGGTTTAATACCTATGGGCCGTCATAGCTCAGTAAGTCGGATCGTGGGTTCGAATCCTGTTGACGACCAATTTAGTCTTTCTCTCTTAAAAATCATTTGAAGAACGATGTATTTCTCAGAATAGCATATCATGTGTAGATGTCTCAAGACTGATATCTATGTACAGAATTGTAATCCTAAGATTGTGGACCATTATGGCGTTGAATAGTTTAGCAGGAGTATTTTACATTTGTTATTAGTATAAACATTTGGCAATGAAAAACAACTATGTAGCTAAAGAGTGAATTGTTATATCACGTCAGGTCGTCAGCTAATATCACAATTGTGTTATTAGCAGGCGATTCTGCATGCGGAGTTAACCGTTTTTGTCACAATTGGGACATTAGCTGGCGACTCTGTGTGCAGTCAAGAACCAATGACACGATAAAGATTATTGTGTCACTAACAGTTGCTAGTGCATTTCCGTATTGTCGTACTTGTGGCATTAATGGTTAAAGTGTACATCTCACCCACTAATTTTATTACAAAGACCATGTGCAACATAATCAAGGGTTACAGTAATTACCTGATGCAAAAACATCACATATGATATCTTTGCTTCCATGTCGAGCTAGGAATTCACGTTTATTCTTCAACCAATCTCAATAATGAGAAGTCTTTAGTTCCACCATCTGGCCCCAGGGGGCGCTGTACTTACTCAGATACTCTATTTTAAATACAACTATGGAACTCTACTTTGTCGATACTGTTTAACTGAGGAAGTTTATTTCTTATTTGGCTGTCTGCCCAATTTGACCGAAGTGGCATATCTTTATACTGGAAACCCATCAGTCGTAGCTTTGGTCATCACCACAAGCGTACGGACTACACGCGAAACCGGAAACGATGAACATTGGATACACCAACTGCTGTCAATGTCAACGTCAAAGCTCACGGTCCATGGTCAGCAGTTAAACCAAGCAATTTTCTTTCGAATATGACGCTTTACTGCACTGTGAATCCGAAAAACGTGTGCGTCATATAACGCAATGCCAATTATATTTCCAAACTGACATGACCCGAAAAACTCGTCCCGGCCAGATCGGCTTAAGTTTACGTTTGTATTGGAACCAACCACTGTTCTGCCTGGGGAAAAAGATGTAGCGCGGCCTTCGCACGTGTCCGTTAACGCAAAACATTTGGCGCTAGCGTGTGATACTTATGATAAAGATCTGTCGTAAAACGTTGGATTTGTAAGCATTGTCATAGATACTTGAGGAGCATTGTACTCGTTTTTCGAAGATTGACTAAGCGTATTTTGGAGAAAGATGTGGGGTATTACATATCTGTCACACCTAAATCCTCTGGGGTCGAGACAACCCATGCCATCCCACAAATCCGCACGTTTCAGTTTACATATTTGATTTCGGGTCGACCTTGACCTAGTGGGAGATGCGTGGGGGGTGGGGTCTTTCTACATATGCATGAATAGTCGACCTGGAGAAAGTTTATGGCTTCTTGCATTTAACTATCGTTGGTCAACAGATATGGGACGTAGTCAATTATATCCATGGATGTGTCGTATCATGTTAGGCTGCAGATAACATTGATTGAACTCAAGGACAGATCAGCTTGGTATCAATAAACAGTAGGACCTCTAATACATTTTGATCAAACCCCTTCGCTTTTCTATACTGCAGCATGTCTACCACCGCTCCTCGTCAAACAAGGATTTGTCTGTGAAGCCACTCACTCTTCTGGTCGTGAGAAACGAAATCTGCTTGCCCCAAATCAGACTTGACCTATAAGGTTTGGTCACCAGAATTCTCTTATATTTGCCTCTCCATTTGCTTGTAGCTGACGCAAAATCGTCTCAAATAAAAATGAGTCGGTCTATACATCGAAAGTGGGTGTGGGGACAAAAAACCACGAATACTGTTATCTTAATGGTCACTGAATATCCAAATAATTCTAGATATCGCATATTTGTAACCTTCTCCAATGGTACAGAGTACTATATCCGACTTTGAAAAGGATTTCTAGACCCCAAAAAAACTTTTCAAGCGAACTTTGAAAACCATCGGGTATTTTTGTTGTTTCCGAACTCCCAACTTTCAGCACAATATTCTGCCGAACCCGCCGATTCAACTTCTATGAGCTCTAAGTTTTGTGTATTGTGACTGTGGAAGAGCCAATATTAAGCAAGAATAAAGTTTGACCTCTGTACGATGTTGCGAATCTGGAACCACATTGGTACTGCACTTATCCTTTCTCCAGTTAAGGATCATCTGCATTACATAGGAATCGGACATTCATGTCGTAAATGTCCGATCCCCTCGCACACATAACATTCCCATTCCCCGAGTCTTTACCTCTCTCGCCACAGCTTGGAAACTCTGGCTTTGTTGAGTACCACCTATGTTTCGGTATTAAATCTGCTTTTGCGTTTCAATTTCTTCATATTTCATCTGTTTGATTTAGACGGATTACTCTACTATTGTCCGCTTTCTACCACGATCGATAAGTTGCCACTGGCTAAATCTATACTGCTCTGCATGTTCTTACTCGCGTGTAGCATATAACTAGTATATTAGTATTTTATGGACTACTTCACAATCATCTCTCTATACTCATTCACTTGACAATATAAAGAATATAGGTCATCGCTATAGTTTTGCTTTTTAGAGTGAATGAAGGTTTACAGTGATAATAGCCATATTTCAAAATCTGAAACAACCGCTTGAGGGATTGCAGTTCCATTCGAACAACTGAATGCATTTCTCTTTAAATGTGGGTCAGCTGGCAACTACATTTTCCGAGAGAACGATTCAGTACATCTCTGTTTCCTGTTACTGATTTTTATTTTTTAGAAAGCTTCATTCGAAATCATTCAAACTAAACACACCTTTAAACATTCCATTTACCAGTACAAAGTCTGATCGCCGTAAACTTGGGGGGAGGGGGAGTAGAGTGTTCGACAAGCGGTTTCCTGCACAGGTCATGCGAGATTAGTGAACATACAACTTCACAATACGTGTCAACATCAACAACAACAGAAGCATATACTGTGTGGAAATCGAAAAGTCTGAATTAACACCGGCTCTAGATAAGCATTTTATTGTAGAATTACATCCGTTTTCGCGGAACTTGCAGATACATTCGTGTTGACCTATTTTGTCTGGAATTCTACAAACGAATCATCGAGGTAGATGCTGTACTTTTTTCGGGAAGGCTCACTGACAACACTATGTGAATGCCTCTGATTTTCACTTTTGGTTTATCTTTTCACATCGTTCTGACCCAGCTAACCAATCAATTTCAGGAACGGATACTTCCGGTTCATCCAGTTCCGCAATTGTGCAAGTTTCCCATTATTAAGTGATCTGTTTTGTTAGATCTGTGATATTGTATTCATTCTGTTACAGGGATGTAATCATCAGACAGTCATTTGCGCATGCAATTTTATCTCTGTTTTTTGAGTATTTCTGAGGTTCAAAGCTGGTGTTATTCCAAATTTCTTGCGTAATATATTTCGTGAAAGATATTGGCTTTGCATGGTGAAATTTTGAGTTGATTCGTCACATTTACGCTGTTTGCAGCGCTTTTTTTTGTCTTGGCCAGCTCGGCTGGGTTGACCTAGATAACCATTTTCTTTGTGTAGATAGGTTGTGCTGCATTAGGTGGAGCGTTGCCATACGGGGAATCTAAGTCTTTGAAAACACCGCCTTAATATATAACGCGGGCTATTAGTAAAACTGTTTACAACTTTTTTTCTGTTTGTTCGAATTAATCTTTTCTGGAGCTCTCTAGGTGGGAGTTTTTTGTGAGACTCTCTACGTGGGAGTCTATAATAATTTTTTCTCTCGTGCTATCGCAAACAGATTGTTTGAGAGACCACTGAGCTGCCAAAGGAGCTCTGGACTGTGACACTACGAAGTAAACAGGCCAAAGATTTTCTTCTCTCAAGCGTTATCAGGGATTTTCAAGATAAGTGCGGTCGCTTTGAGGAGATGGCACCCGCGAAAGCACCTGTCAAAATAAAATGCCCTGTGGAGATACCACACATCGACATTATACATATTTTTGAGAAATATGATGAAGCTCATGACATTTCTGACAAGTACAATACTTTTGACAGAGATTTGAAAACTGGGAATAGTGAACATACACCTGTGCATTCTGGTGGTAAGTTGAACTTTACGCCAGATGCTGATGTGAAAACTGAGCTCACCAAAGATGATGCCAGAAATGAGCTACTATTAGTAGATGAAAATGGAGGTGAAGATGAAGATATTAGTTCTACACCTGTGTATTCCGGTGGTAACTTGAACTTCACCCCAGATGATGATGTGATTGCTGAGCTCACCAAAGATGATGCTAGAAATGAACTACCCTTAGTAGATGAAAAAGGAGGTGAAGATGAAGATATTAGTTGTACACCTGTGTATTCCGGTGGTAAATTAAACTTCACCCCATATGATGGAGTGATTGCTGAACTCACCAAAGATGATGGTAGAAATGAGCTACCCTTAGTAGATGAAAAAGGAGGTGAAGATGAAGATATTAGTTCTACACCTGTGTATTTCGGTGGTAACTTGAACTTCACCCCAAAAGATGATTTGATTGCTGAGCTCACCAAAGATGATACTAGAAATGAACTACCCTCGGTAGATGCACCTGTGCATTCTGGTGGTGACTGGAACTTCACCTCAGATGATGATGTCATTGCTGACCTCACCAGAGATGATGCTAGAAATGAACTACCCTCAGTAGACGAAGAAGAAGATGAATACGAAGGTATTATAGTTCTATTTCCGAAACAGATACACCTTTAAATTTAACTACTGATGATGATGTGATCGCGAAGTTCACTAGTGATGAAGCTAGCAATGAGCTACTCATAGAAGATGAAAAACAAGGTGAAGAGGAAGATGAGAACTCCGCTCTCGGCACGGATACACCTATGAACTCCACCCCAGACAATAACGCGGTTGCTAAGCACATAGATGTAGGCTGAAGAGAGAACAAGAAATTTATGGCAATAAAGATAAAGCTATGCAGCATTTGCGAACAGAAAAAAAGACCAGAAAAGCCTTTTAATTAAACGTCCATAATGGCTAAGTCGACACTCTATTTCCTAGTCTGTGTGGTCTTGTGTGTTATTTTTTCATATAGACCAAGCATGGCTCAGTCTGCAACCCTACTTCAATGGAACTGCAGAGGAGTTCGACCACATTTAAACGAGCTTCGGTTGTTAACTCAGGATTATGAACCCTCAGCTCTTTGTTTGAAGGAAACTTTCCTCAAAGAAGCAGATAAAAATATATTTGAATTACGGCAATATACACCTTATCATCCGCATGCTTTGCAAGAGCATGGAAAAGCTACAGGCGGCTCTTCAATACTTGTTAAAATGGGTATTTCACATAGTCCTATTGATTTAAAGACAGATTAACAAGCTCTAACAATTCGTGTTAGTTTGAGTTTGAGTTGACCGCTTCTCTCTTGCAGGAAAAAAGCCTATGTTTATGTATACTATGATTGTCTTTTTGAATTTGGTGCTAATACTGTTATATGGAATATGGAATAGGTCTTTGGATTATGGACGCGGATATTCTTTAATGGACGACGGCTGAATTATGAATGACGGACCAGACGCTTGTAATTCATATTATGTAATAGTTATCGCCTGAGACAGAGGGGTTCATGCAGAATGAACACTCATATCAGTCCGATTTGAATACCGAGGTCGCGAAACGATCGAGGTATTTAAATAGGACTGGTGTGAGTGTTCATTCTGCATGGACCCCGATGTCGAAGGCGATAAATAACTTAAACAATGGCCGTATTGTGTAACATGGTTGTTTCAGGACAAACAGCACATTTGCACACGAAACAAAACTTCCACAACCCGTTTGACTGGTCCGTAACTCTCACGTTATCGTTACAAAGATTTGTAACAAAAAACATATATGTAATTGATATATACGTGTTACAATCTACATTACGTGAAACGCATATGAAACAAAACATGCAGACATACAAATTACATATCCCTATGTCCATACGCATGATCTCATACCAGGCCCATAATTAACGGAATGTCTGACAAGAATTCACGTTTACCGGTACACATTTCACTTGTACCCACATATATACGTACGGCAGAAAATTAATGCGTTACCATATACATGTACAGGCGCGTCACATTTTGCCTGCTTAGTCTGCAATCAACGCCCAGAAGGCGACAACCCAAGATTAGACCTATATTTGCGGCAGTCGCTGTTTTAATGAATGTATAACAGAAGGCATATAGTGCAATGCTCACAAAAAGAAATCGTGACCGGATTCAGAGAAACTACAGCAAGAATGCATGACCACGAAGGAGCTGGTTTCGCTGGACAGGAAGATATGTGACTGGCAGCAAAACCGAAGTGTGAAATTCGCTGGCGTATTTTTGCAGGCAGATCCAATAACGATTGCTTGTCACTCCAGTTTTTTTTACTGACATTTATCAAAGCGGACTTGTGATTTAGTGGAGCTCAATTTATGTATTGGCCTTGAACTTGTTTCTCGAAATTTCACTTGAAAAGTTGATATCAAAAGAAGGTCTATTTTCTTTTGTATAATTTTCGTACGAGTTATCCCCCGTCTCAATCTCAGTAAACTCAGATATAATATCGCGGAATATTGAATTCGGCCCTATATAAATCCCATGCGAATCTGAGACTACTATTATTAGCCAATCAGGTGGCTAGCTTGTTGAAATTACGCCCACAGTACCGCACGGTAGCACGTGGACTAATATATAAACATTATCGGGAAACCCATATCCAAATATGGCATCATTTCCAGACAGAGTCCGTGAAGATCAAAAAGTTGACTCCCGCCGGAAAGTCTGGCTTTGTTAGGGGATAGAAAATATCAAAAGATTGTGCCGCGCGAAGATGTTGATCTCCGTGAAGTAAACGTCAGTCATTGTCAGAGAACGAAGTCCGAAATGGTCGTGATTGGCTTAGTATGGGATCTCGCAGAATATCGGCGAACATTTCGCACGAAGTTACGTCTAGATGGTATTCCCCCGATTTACCATCTTGGTTTACCCAGATTGGTCCCGTCTCGCACTTCAACGGACGTTGTTCGTTCTTTCAATAACTAATCTTAAATTGTTTGATACACCGCTTGAAGTAGATTACTTGAACACTCACTCACTTTTTTTTCTAGATGAACATCCCAATCGTATGATACTTTGAAAGCGACCAGGCGATTCACGCGAATGAGGAGGAGGGAGGGAATTTGGCTTAATGTCACACTCATGTTTGTTTCACTCATATGGTGACAGTCAGTTTGGTTGGTGAAGGAAGCCGGAGTACCCGGAGAGAACCACCGCCCTTCGGCAAGTAACTGACAAACTTTCACACATGTTCACGCGGATGAATGCTCCATGCCAGACAAAGAAGTCAGTGTGTATCTTGAAACTAGGGAGGTGTTCATGTCAAATATAACCCGGCTTTTGATCCGCATGAACATCCGGTTCTTGCTACTTCAATACCGGAGCACAAGTAAAACCCATTG
This sequence comes from Hanleya hanleyi, assembly GCA_036873755.1. NCBI lineage: Eukaryota > Metazoa > Mollusca > Polyplacophora > Lepidopleurida > Hanleyidae > Hanleya > Hanleya hanleyi. The sequence continues at coordinate 47,103 of JAVTVY010024878.1, read as the reverse complement.
TGAGCCGGGTCATTACGGCAAAAGAAAAACCCCTGTTACACAATAGAGTCAGTGTGTAAGCACGGTGTACATACCTTCTTCTGGATATCTCCGTCTAAATGAATCTTTACGATCAGCTCCCTAAACCTTGTTTATTAAAGGGTGATTTTAACGGCCGTAGTAACATTTCAGATAATGAAGAGAACTGTGAAGAAAAAATTCTTGAAAATTTTATGTCAAATAATTGTGTATTTTTAATGATTATTCTTATACACATTTGTCTTCAGCTTACGGAACCTATTCAACATTAGATACCTCAATTTGCGACCTTCCTATAATCGAAGAATTTATTTGGTTTGCTCATGATGACCTTTGCGGAAGTGGTCACTTTCCCGCTGTTTTAAAATCTGTTCATTCAGCACCCTCCTTCAACAAGGTATAATTGTAAGAGAGCAAATTGTTTACATTTGAAAAGCTTTGTCTATCAAAAATACAAACGGACTCGTTCACTATTGTTCTTGACCCTATACAGTTATTCTCAGATATGCTGATTGAAATTGCTACTCAAACCATACCCTCAGGAGGTGCACAATTAAAAAACCCTGGCTCAGCGATGACTGTAGAGATGCAAGAAAATTTAGGAAGATAGCACAACGGTGCTTCCACCGACATACTAATTCTGAAAATTTGAAAGACCTCAGAATTGCTAGAGCTAAAGCTCGTAAAACCATGAAACAGAACAAACGTGATTCTTGGAACAATTATGTTTCTAAGATCAATACATATACTCCTATAACAAAAGTTTGGAACATGATCCAGAAAATTGAAGGTAAAAGCTTCAAGTCCAGTGTTCATCATAACTGACAGAGTGGAAATGGCAAACAAGTTATAATTGGGCGAAACAATTGCCAAAAACTCTTCGTCAGAAAATTATGTACCTTTTCAAAATTTCCTAGAAAGAGAAGAGAAGAACGAAATAAAAATTTTCTCCAATAATCGTAAAGGCTATAATGCTTTGTTTTCAACGAACGAACTTCATGCTTCTCTTGTGAAAACAAACGATTCTGCTGCAGGCCGTGATAATATTCATTATCGACCTTTAAACATCTACAGGAATCTTCTCTAGGAACCCTATTACTCATATTTATCAGACTTTGGGTGACAGAAGACTTTCCACCGTCACGGCATAATGCCATTGTTATACCAGTCCCAAAATCCGGCAAACCATACAGACCCCCGGTAATTATCCTCCAATTTCACTGACTATCTGTGCATGTAAAACAGTGGGACGTATGATAAATGATCGCCTTGTTTGGTACCTTGAAACTGCAAAGAAACTTACTGATGTTCAAGCTGGTTTCTGTAAAAGTGGAATTACTATTGACCATTTAGTTTCATATGTCAAGAATGCTTTCGCAAAAATGAACATGCGGTTCCTATTTTTTTATTTAGAAAAAGCCTGTGATACTACTTGGATCTTAAAAGACCTTCGTACTATGGGAATAAAAGGCCGTTTACCCATTTTTATTTCCAACTTTCTGAATGATAGACAATTTCCAGTTCGGTTGGGTTCAACCATGTCTGATCATTTCGATCAAGATCAAGGTGTACCACAGGGCAGTATTTTGTTTACTTCTATGTTTAGTATAAAGATCTAAATAAATCAATTGATGGTGCATTGTTTGTATATGTAGATGATTTCAACATATCGTGTAGTGGAAAAAGTATACACAATATTGAGAGAACATTACAACTTTGTCTAAATAGAAATCAGAAATGGTGTCTCGAAAAGTTCCCCAGAGCAAAGACAAATTATATACACTTTTGTAGAAAGTATTTCCAGCACAAAGATCCTTACTTACATTAGATGGAACTGAAATCAATGTTGCAAAATTCTTAGGAATATTGTCTGATCGCCGATTAACGTTCTTATCGCATATAAATTGCTTGAAAGCTAAGTGCACAAAAGCTCTTGATTTGTTGAAGGTAGTTGCCAGCTATAAATGACTGTTTAATGGATTTCGGCTTAGTTATCCAATCAAATAGCAGTCGCAATCTTTTAACCTGTTGTGCAAGGCTATCATTGTGATCCCAAGCATTATCATATCGACTCCCGATAACTCAGTTACAGCCGGGACATGAGGAAAGAATCAAAATATTGACTATGCACGGCATGGAAGAGTCAAACGACCCATATAAGAGTAAAGCCGGAAGTGTAGACAAATTACTCCATAGGAAAGATCTTGAAACTTGAGATTTATTATGCCAGTGATTGAAGGTCATTTGTGATGGCAACTGGACGGACTATGCTAAGATATTACGCTTACTGCACAGTGACTTGGGTGGCAGGGGGTGTCTTCGTCGAAGTTGTTATATAGTGTTTTTTTCAGGAATATAAGTATTTCCCATATTTTCATAAACCACAATGACAGTGGATGTCATAAGAATGCTTTCTATACGACCTACATCGATCTACATACCCCTCCTCTACTAGATCTCCATCAAGTGCGGAAACTCCAATGTTAAATAATTCGCCACGAATCCCGATACACAATACATTCTCCACGATATGGCTGGTTTCCAGGGCGTATAGAAAGCATTTTTATGACATCCACATCCATTATGGTGTATGAAAATAATTATATTCTTGAAAAAAAAATTATATAATCACAACAACAACAACAACATGGACGAAGACACCCCCTGCCACCCAAGTCACTGTGGCTTACTGCTTATGTTTCTGTTGCCGAAATCTAATTTCAGCGCCTGGACTGGTACATGTAAACTAATATGTAACGAAACAAACAACTATTCAGCGAAGAAACCTAGTTCCGAGTACTATTCCTGAGTGAGAAATCAGAGACACCCTGTAACCATCTGGGTCATCTATACACGGTAAGACTGACCCTGGGACCGTGTGTATCCATTTTCAGCAACTATATGAGGGAATTCCACGTAATTTCGTCAGCCAATCAGCTAAACTCTACCAACGTAACCCGCCATTTTCGAGTCATGTTCAAAATTACAGATCTACAACACCGCTTGAATGATACGGATGCTCATATCTGTATCTTGAGTAAGCTCAGAAAATATATGTTTCAGAAGTAGTATGAAAAGCCCGTAACTTAGCAGATTTCTCGAGTCTGTTATCCGCCAGATGAAGACCGAATAGTATAAGGTAAAGTATCGGATATCGCTCCGCAATAATGGCGACACACGATTCGCAAGTCATCTTATGGATGGCGAAGTGTACGCAAATGAATTCAGAGATACTCTCTGATGGGATCTTAACCCAGATCACCAATGACACCAGCTTCAGGGATAGGCGCTCCAACCGGAACGGCCGCATCGCCAGCCACCAATTGTGAGGTTTTATGACTTTAACCCTATTGGCCTAGGCTTTTTGGACCTGTTCAGGCCTGGTGGGGAGGGGGAGTTCCAGTTCGGCCCCTCCTAAATATTGTTCTCACCCATTGAGCTAGGGGGATGCAACTTTTCACATTTTACCCTTGGGTCAAGCTCTACCAGAAATTGTAAGAATTTTTTTTTTAAATTGCTGACGTCAGAGTGACATCATTTTGAAAAATGGCATTTTTGGTCGATTATACCGTCAGATTTATTCAATTTTTTAATAATGTGTTTTCTTCGAAAAAACTCCATGATAAATTATCAACGATTATCTGATGTGAATCAAAAGAGCTTCAGTCCACTTTTCCTCGAAGTAAAGCAGAAATTTTGAAGGAAAATGACGAAAACATCACTTTTCTGGCACCCCTCGTGGCCGCGATTTTCAATTTACCCATGATCCTCTGTATAGGCTCAACATGTCCCAAATATGATAAATTACAAAGTCAAAGAGCATAGGCTCTCACTGTTTTGTCGTTCAGGATATAGGACAGAAAATTTTGTGGGGGTAGGCATTAGGACTGGTAGGGTAAAAGATCTCCGACCTGTCTCACTAAATGGTGGTGATCCGGCTAAGTGAGAACACAAAATTGCAATTGCGGTACTGAAACTATACATACAAATAGTGCAGAGTCTCCGCCTCTGGGCAAATGAAGCCAACATATACATCCGGTCGTCAAAGGGTGGAGACATCGTCAGAGAATAAATGATTATAGCCTATGAAATATTCGCTAACCTCAGTCGATGGAGGGGTTGCGGAAGAGGGGCCGGAGGATGTGTGGCGGATCAAGATTCAGAAATGTCACCAATCCGATGAAAGCTTATTCAAGTGCACCACGAAAGTGAGGACTTACATTGATGAATATATCCCCCACCGCCTATGCATAATTCCGCACCAGTTCTGAATGGCCCAAAACGTTTGTCCTTCTAGCCATCTCACAGATTTAGTTTCGTACAGATTTCTTTCAGCTTGATTCTGTCGATTTTATTTGTCGCGAGACGCGGAATAGTCTCCATGATCCTAAAATATCCAGGCATCAGACCACGTCCGTCCGGGGAAAGTTCGGGCCGGAACAAACGATTGCTAAATACCCGGATGTCGTTCTCGGCCAAACTGCATTGGGGATTCGGCACTACGCATGCACACACTTCCTCGAAAAGCCTATCGTCGGGAACACCGACAACAAAGACTTCATCTACGCTAGGATGTTCCTTCAATCTGTTTTCAACTGCTGCAGGGTAAATTTTTGCAGTGCCGCGTTTAATCATTTCTTTCTTTCTTCCTTCGATAATTAGATACCCGTCTTCTCTTAGAGTACCCATGTCCTCAGTGTGGTACCACAATTCCTGATCTAACGCGGATTCAGTCATTTCTGCGCTTCTGAAATACTCTCGACATATATTTCGACTTCGCAAACAAATTTCCCCGATAGTGTCGACAGGCACTACATGGTTTCGATCGTCAACAATTTTCACTTCGATCCCTTCACAGGGAAAGCCCCCAAGTCTAGTTCCATCCATCTGTATTAACCGTTGACGAGGAAGCATAAAATACCCAAATGCCTCTGACATACCATATATATATATGGGTTCCTCGACAAATCGAAACAGATCTTCCATCGTGCTTCGGTCAATCATCTGACCACCAATGAACGCTCGCTTTAGTCTCGGTGTCGTATTACGGCTGCTCGTATATTTCATTAAATCAAACAGCAGGTAGGGCATGAAGAAGCCGGATGTGGCTTTTTCTTCTTCTAAAACGTCTAGGATGAACTCGATACTCTCTGGTGTGCCTGTTGTATTAGTCTCAATGTAGAGGTGCGTGACGCCACAAGAGACCAAATAATGAGGAAAACCGCCCGAATATCCCATCGGTCTATCCGAGAAATATATGTCCTCTTCTGATAGTCCAGCCACCTTGGCTACGGTCATGGAACCGTTGATTATCGCGAAATGGGAATGCAGTATATACTTGCTTTTGCCTGTTGAGCCGGATGTCGGCATCATCAAACAGAAATCGTCCGGATCCAAGTCTATATCAATAGGAAGCAGGCCCTGGTTATCTTTAACCAATTCTGCGAAATCCAACATGGATTCAGATTTCATCGATCCGTGCACAATGATTATCTTAGCGGTATCAACCTGTTCTTCTGCAGCCCGTCTTTTCAGAGAATCGATAAACGTATCCAATTCTTCCTTCTTTGACAGGTGGCGCGCATCAAGTACAATCAAGTCACATCCGGTTTGTGATGCAGACGACAGACATGTTTCCGGATGAAAGGACATGGCCGTCAAGGCTATGGCTCCGGTCATGACGATTCCGTTGAATCCTATTATCCATTCTATGCTGTTCCGTACGAACAGCGCCACTTTCGATCCCTTTCGTACTCCGAGGTCCCACAACCCGTTGGCAAAGTTATTGGCGGATTTATAGAGTTGAGAAAACGTCAGCTGTTGTCGTGGCTTGTCGACAAACCGTACGATGACGGCCGGCTTTTTGGGTCGTTCATTCGCCCATTCTTCCAAGCAAGCCGGGATTGTTTTATACTGGTATGGAGTAATTCGTGGACAATGATAATAGCTGGGCATCTCCATCACTACTTGGCTTTGGGTCATCTTCTAGAAGAAATGTTGTCGACGGCAAGAATGATTGGGACGCAATAGATTTAATGGCCTCTGGTTTACATTTTAACATAGAGCTGCGTGGTCATGTATAAGTTAACGTAGACCGTCATGTATATTTACAGCTCGCGTCGTGCCCAGAATGGAAAGCGGTAAAGCTAGTTCAAATGCACTGAAAAAATAAATAATCCATAAATGAGCCAAAAACAAAAGTATGGTGAACCAAAAATAAGCTCTAATATAACCAACTAAAATGGTACATGTAAGTATATGGTAGTTTCTGACTTACACTGTTCATTTGTTCTGTAGGCTTTACGGCAAATAGCGGCAACTTTGAAGCAGAATAGATGAGGATCTACATCTACAGTTCAGAAGAAAAAAAATATTCACTTGCTGCATGCAGGCATATGTATGTAGTTGAAATTTCACCATGCACCATCACGGATAGTCGGAGAGCTATATCACATATACGTGGTGAGTAATATTTTATCCAGATATCATAGAGGTTAGGGAACCTCGAACTAGATTGTATGAATATGATAATTTAAGGGTGATCTATTGACAGTGTGAAGGTAAAATATCGTTTTAATGAACACCCCTGTTTTAAATGAAATGAACGTTTCCACACTAAATTAAGAATGAATGAGTAAGATGTTAATGTCGCTTTCAAAAAAATCTTTAGTCATATCGCGACAATACACTCACATTATCCTGACATCGGGTCAACCAGTTTCAGACAAAATCGTCCAATGAAAACGGCCGATCACGGTCATATGGTCGCCCGATATTTTTCCATCCACCGCCGTCGATTGTAAATTCGGGGTGAGTAACTAGGTTATCTCCCTTTACAGTAGCTCCTGTCGCAAAGCACACGCGGCGATCACTCGTCGGGCTTCATTTTGAAGGTTACAACAAGTATTTATAATAAAGGTGCGCTTCAGCAGCTGTAGTTCTATAAATTAGATAGCATTCATTTTTGTGAACAGCTCGTATTTCATCGTAATCAGTGATTATTTACGCCAATGAATATTGCAAACATGTGACTTCACATGCATTTTTTTTTGCTTCGTGAGCAACAACAACATAGGGCCAAAGTTGATCACAAGTAATCCTTTCTCGCAGAATGTTTCCTATACATTAGTGCGTTAAGGAAGGGTTTTCAGTGGGATAAATTCGTTACAGGGTTTGTCAGTGACCCAATACAGAAATATATGGGCTCACTAACAAACCGTGTCACTAATACCATCCTCTTCCTGCAGAGAGTCGAGCGGGGAAATAAAAGTTATATTTTTTAGTCTTTGGTATAACCCTTGTAGCAGTGGATGCAGTGAAAGTATTGACTAATAAGTATTTTGAAAATATTCTGTTGGTGAAAGACGAGAAACAACAATGTACACGCGAATACACATGCAGCATGAACATGGTGCAAAGTTGAATTCATTCTATAAAGTTAAAGTTGGAAAATGCTCGGATAGCTTGCGTCACGTGGTGACTTTAAAAAGCGGACGATACTCTGGGCCAGTACTCTGTGACTGCTCCTGTACATTCATGTAGGTGTTGTGGTTATCCACGTTTCATCGTTGCTGAAAGATCTTGCAGCACAAGATGTTGGTCTGTGGCAGATTTCAACTCAATTTATGGGTGATACAGGGTAACTTCGCCACCAGACTGTGTACCACGATATCCATCTCATCTGGTATGGACTGACTATACTCTCTGTCTTCTAGAGGCGCTCTTCACAAAGTGTCCGATACGAACATAATTTGTCTGAAACCGATTTCGCAGTCAGTGTGTATTTCATTAACCTCTTGAACATTCGCTGTAAGCGTGTTGCGGCTTTGTAGAGGGCTTTCAAAACTCTTCAGGAATAAATTATAATTTTTATTTTTTTTATATTCCTACATTGTGAAACACCCTACCAGAAAATATGACACAGCCTAATCAGTTGCACATGTTCGCGTATTCCGGCACAAGGTCATGTTTTGACTGTGTGGCCGAAACAGGCGTTGGATTTGCTACTTATGTTCTGTACTAACTGAAAGGACTGACATGCTTTGTGACCAAGGATTGCTGGTAAATTCACATCCAAAATACAGGCCAGATCTTGTTTTCTGTCGCATAAGTGAGTACCGCCCTTCTTTTCGGCTTGTGTAGCTACCGTATGACGACAGTAAACACGATGTTGGACGATATTGGATTTTTTCAAACATTTGGAGTGGAATCACGTTGACCTCGGCCCGAGTGTCCAGTTCGAACTTGAGTTGTGTACTCTTAGTGTTTCAATAACAGCACCAGGAGTCATACGGACGCGGATGTTCTCAAATGGACGACGGCTGAATTATGAATGACGGACCGGACGCTTGTAATAACTCTTGTTGTCTGTGTAATATATCCACGTGGAATTGATCACAATAAACAGAACACATTAAATCCGAAAATGGCTATAATTTCACAACTCTGTAAAAGCACATGACCGCAAATAGGCCCGACCGATTACGAAAATGAGTAACTACAGAACTAGGACCGTAACAGAAATGGCTTTGGAAATATACTACACTCCTCCCTCTTTAAGTGTTTAACTCTTAAATTAACAGTAAATGCTCTTACTAGGGAGGTTAGTTAACTAGAGTTCAACAGTTCACGACTCCACAGTTCTATGATCCTGTTCGCTCACTGTCCCGTATTTATTGCAAACTCTTGAACGTAATTTGATAACACACAATCTCACTGTTCTGAATCACTGTTTCGGCAAGAACTTAACTCAACTAGAACTTACAAACTATTCCGAACTTCAATCACTTATTACATTAGATTTCTACCAGTAATTCAGAGATCAAGTCGTTGGGGTACTTTCCGATTCCTCATCGGTTAACGTCGCTCTGCCGGGAATGACACCTCGGTGTTGACGAACGAATCGGCGGGTTTTGGCACACAGACGTTGGAATCGGTATGCGTCTCGCGGGAACTTCCACGAACTCATGGCGACCATTCGCCTTATCTACAGTTTCTGTGTCTACCGCTGGTAACAGATGGTCCACATGAACGAATCGAACTCTGCCTCCTACTCTAGCTAAGAATGTACGTATACCAAGTTTCTTAACGATCACCCCAGGAATCCATTGTTTCTTCCCTCCACGAAAGTTTCGCACTCGAACAGTTTGTCCTTCCAGAAATTCGCGGAGTTTAACGCGTCCTGCGTCATGCTGTCGTGCTTGTTCTTCTTGCCTACGTTCTACAGTTTTACCCAAATCGGGCTTCAACAGACTGAATCGTGTACGTAACTGTCTCTTTAGGAACAGTTCTGCTGGTGGAACACCTGTAACCAACCGTATGTGGTGATGCGCGGTAAATCAAGAGAAAGTTCGCTAGTCGATGACTCAATGTCAGTCTCTGATCCTTAATTGAGGCTTCTAGCACTTGTTTGACCAAGGCTTGTTTCACGGTCTGTACTCCGCGTTCAGCGCCACCGTTACCTGCCGGGTGATAGGGTGGTGTCAAGATGTGACGAATACCATACATCTTGGTAAATTTCTCAAATTCATCACTCGTAAATTGGGGTCCATTATCGGACACCAAATTCTCTGGAATCCCATGACCAGAAATCAATGCCTTCAATGTCTCAATGGTCTTGCCGGACGTAGTTGACGAGACTGGAAATACCTCTAGCCATCTGGAATGACTATCTACTACGAAGAGAAAATGCTGCTTCTCATATTCTGCAAAATCAATGTGAATTCTTTGCCAAACTCGTTTTGGCCATTGCCACGGTTGCAGCGGAGCAACTGTCTTCCGGATACTCTGACAAATCGAACAACTTCGCACTTTGTCTTCGATATCTTGGTCGAGACCAGGCCACCACAGGTAACTGCGGGCTAGCGATTTCATACGGCACATACCGGGATGTAAATCCTCAAGCAGTCTGTCACGGAAATTAGGAGGTACACTCACTCCAAACCCCCACAACACACATCCTTGATCGGTGCTGAGTTGGATTCGTTTGACGAAATAAGGCTGACGCGCATCAGCTTTCACATGGTTTGGCCAACCATTTATCATGTACTCCCACACGCGAGAAAGGACCGGATCCTTCCTCGTAGCTTCGCTGATATCTTTAGACGTCACGGGTAATTCATCCAGATGTGAACAATAGAAGACGTCCGTGTCCTTCGATGTCCGGGTATCGGCTACGGGACACCTGGTTAACGCGTCTGCGTTAGAATGATCAGCCGATTTGCGATACACGATGTCGTACTGGTAAGCTGATAGAATGAGTGCCCAACGTTGAAGCCTGGCCGCGGCTAAGGTTGGCACTGCCATCTTGGGTCCTAGAATCACCGTCAGTGGTTGGTGGTCGGTCTCCAATATGAAACTTCGCCCATACTCGTCAATGTGCGCGATGCGTAAGCAATGGGTCGTTCCTCCCCATTCTCCATCACATGAGAAATCACTGCTCCAACTTCATATGCTGAAGCATCACACGCGAGTTTCAACGGTTTCGAGAGATCGTAATGTACGAGCAGTTGATTGCCGTTTGCACTCCTGGAAAGCCTCGTCACATTGGCTTGTCCAGGCACAAGGCATATCCTTCTGCAACAGTTCATGAAGTGGGTGCAGCACAGTTGACAAATTGTTAAGAAATTTGCCATAATAATTCACCATGCCAGGAAAGCTCTCAGCTCAGTAGCCGTCTCTGGTGCTGGAGCTTCGATGATCGCGGACACCTTCTCTGGTAACGAATGGAGGCCATCCTTATCTATGCGATGTCCCAAGTAATCCACGCCTGTGCGAAAGAATTGGCGCTTGTCAAAGCGAAGTCGAACATGGTACTTCTCCAATCGCTCTAGTACTTTTGCCAGAAGGATGATGTGTTCTTGCATCGTTTTGGAGCTCAGTAAAATGTCGTCCAGTCGACATTTCACGCCGTCTGATCCTGGAAGTATCTGTTCCATCACTGACTGCAAAATTGTGGGTGCTGGCGCTACCCCAAAATGCCAGTCTATGGTAACGATATAACCCACGATGAATGTTTATGGTTGACAGTTCTTCTGCCTGGGGTTCAAAATCCAATTGTTGGTATGCGTGCGTCAAGTCAGGCTTCGTGAACACCGTTCCATCAGCTAGTGTTGCGAAAATATCTTCGGCGTTTCAATCCCTGGATGGTTCCATAACCTTCCTTGAAGACTGAGGGGAATTTCTTAATCAACTGGTCTACGCGTTCATCCTTCATTACTGAGAATACGCTGGACCAATTCAGCTTAATTCGTCCCAACCAGTTCCTTCCAAACAAAGCTGGCTTTTCGCCTTTCACCACTACTACAGGTAAGTTTTCCCTTTGGTCTCCATACTTAACGGGTACTTGGATCTGACCCACCAAATTTAACTGTTCCTCAGAATAAGTCTTGAGTCTAACTTCAGGGGTTTCCAACGGAATGTGACTCAACTGATCTTTGTAGATCTTCTCCGGAATAACAGAAACAGCTGCCCCTGTATCTACTTCCATAGGAATCTCCGCTTGGTCCAGATGTATTCTGACCTTTGCTCCATCCTTAACCACAGACGTGTATACTGAATACAGACCCATTGTTCCATGTCGCTATCCAAATCGACGAATTTGGTCGCTACAGATGGTTTTTCCTTCTTCGGGAAGCACTTGGAAATGTGGCCTTTTTGGGAACATTCATAGCATTGTTCATGCTTAAATTTACACCAGTCTGGTAAATGTTTGCCACTACAACGAAAACATGCTGTTTGACCCTTACTGACTCAGGAATGCCCTTTTTACCACTACTACTCGCCTTGTCTCCATATTGGCGTTTCCCTTTCTCTCTGCGAAAGTGTTAGTCGTGTGAAACTTTATTCACTGTAGTACTGGCGGGTTTGAATTCCTGTGCATTCCTGGCAGCTAATTCCACTGCATGCGCAATCTCGACCGCATGATGCAAGGTCAAATCAGTAGCTTTTTCTGAATAGTTTCGTCTTTCAAACCACAGACAAATCTATCGCGTAATGCCTGGTTCAAAAATTCTCCGAAGCCACAGTGAGTTGCCAGTTTCTTTAAAGTCATGACAAGATTCGCCACGCTTTCTCCTTCCTTCTGTTCATAACGATGAAACTTAAATCGCTCGGCGATTACAAGAGTCTTTGGTGTGAAATAACTTGACAAAACTTCGTCTGCAACCACATTGGCCTCAAAATATTGTTCCAGCCGCTCAACGTAACACTCGAAATTCTCCTTGCTTTTCTCGAACTCGCCGATTTTTCTCACACGAGCCATTGTTAGGTACTCTGTTGACCTTCGATTCAATGTTCAGACCAGTCCTCATCGCAAAATTGTAATATATCCGCGTGGAATTGATCACAATAAACAGAACACATAGAATCCGAAAACGGTTGTGATTTCACAAGTCTGTAAAAGCACATGACCGCAAATAGGCCCGACCGATTACGACAATGGGTAACCCCAAAACTAGGACCGTAACTTTAATGGCTTTGGAAATATACTACAGTTTGTTTCGAGTGAGTCAATAAAAAGTTCATCTTCATAATCAAAATTTTCGTGTGTTTCTTATATGGAAATGAGATTTCAGGAACTTTATTTCACTATCGAGAATCTTCAACAATGAAATTTTCAAAGCCTCAGTGAGCAGCAGAGACATACTTATTAACTTTTATAGCCATAGTTACACGGCAGGTCTACGACCTTCATGGTCAAAATATATCCAATTCCAATTTCTACCTTTTATCATGGAAATCAATGGATCATTTTTTAATATACTCATGCATTTGCTTACCTATCAGAGTGCAATAATCATTAGCATCTCAAAGTTTCTTATTTTTCAGTGTTCTCACCTGTATATGGCGATGAACCTCCTGGCTATGGCGCCATGGCGAGTATGTCCACTGTCCAACAATACGATGCGATATGAGGTGCTTCACGATGTAGACTGCGCCATATTACATGGCAGCTCATTTACCGCGGGCGCCAACGGCCCTACGTACCCGGCGTTCCTCCTTGACGGCAGTTCCCATGCTGATATCACAGTTGACAACGCGCTGCTTTCCTTTACTTAGACAGTACGACTTCTGAAACTTTATTCCATTATCAAGATTCTTCGAAGAATGACATTTTTATAGTTTCAGTAAGCAGCGGAGCCATACAGATTGACTTTTTTATAGCCATGGTTACACGGCGATGGCTTCCATATTTGTCATTAACTGGGGACATTACGGTATACTCCAGTCATTTAGCGAGGGAAAGATGTATTTCTATCATGCAACTGCGATTGATCTGGAAAAAAATGGGTTTCCTCCTGAAGACCATAACATACCACTGCCAGGTACACTCAAGAGTCTACTTCCGGTGTGGACTTCTTCTATACTACGTGAGAACAAGGCCCCGGAGCAAAACCACTCACCAGATGTAGTTGTTGGGAAGGTGCCGGACGGGCAATATTTGCCGAATCCTTTGACCATAGCCAATAAAATAATTCGATTCTATATCCACTTACCTTTCATAAGACACCTTGCTTATGAGTGACTGCCCATTTTTGGCTTTGCAACGCATCTAAAATCGAACGAGGTGGGGGGGTAAAACTATCCACGTCGCCACTGTGCGTGTAGTGTTTGTCGCGCGTTGTTGTTGCGCGTAATCGGCGTTCTGATCGATGCAAGATGTCGGCAATGTGGACAGTTTTAACCCCCGTCTGAGTTTAGATGTCTTGCAAAGCCAGAAATGGACAGTCACTCATAAACAAGGTGTGTTATGAAAGGTAAGTGGACATAGAATCGATTTATTTGATTGGTTATGGTCAACGGGTTCGGCAAATATTGCCCGCCCGGCACTTTCTCAACAACTACATCTGATGAGTGGTTTGTCTCCGGGACCTTGTTCTCACCTATTATAGAAGAAGGCCCCACCGTAGTTACTCAGAGTCGGGAAGGCGTTCGATTCACCAGATACGATAAAAAGAAGTCAGCTGTGTGAGATTGTATGGTACACGACTGGCGGAGGGTGGTAGGGACACAGACATAAACGATGACTGTGACCGTCGAAAGGGCTGGATGTACACAGGTAATATAATCCACAGACTATCATTGCCTATTAAAGGAATAGTGTAAGGCCTAATATACTACAGCATAGCATGGCTCGATATATCAACATGCATTATGCCACCAGAATGGCATGTATTTGTTGAACTATCGACTCACAATGTCTTGTAGTATTTTGGGGGTTTCACTACTCTGTTACCACAAAGGATGTGTTCCTAATGAATAAGAATAGCATAATAAGCTCAAATCGGGGAGTGGGGTGGGTTTAGTGGAGGGTCTGTGCGTATTGAAGGGTTCATTTCCGGCAATAAATCCAAGTCCATAAGGAGCAACAGTCTTCACCCATTAATTTGCAAAGGACAGAACCAAATCTAGCGAGAATTTCACCTTTGACGAGGTACGGCGAAACTGAAATATTACGAATGAGAATTTTTTTTCCATTACCATAAATGATGTGCATTATAGCATTTTGTTTGATTCTGAGTGAAGGTCACCTAACAAATCTCTCATTTAACGGTGAGACTTTGGCAAATATCGGATACGAATAATTATTGCAAGGAATTCTTATAAAGATGTATCCTTCCTCCATTCCGACATGTCAAACCCGTGTCTCAATGGAGCTACATGTGTTGATATCAATCCTGACTTAAAGTGTACTTGTGTCCCTGGCTACACCGGAGTGTACTGTAAAACTGGTAAGGACACTTATACAACTCGAAGTTCTCTGAATGTGTAGCTACAGTTTCACTTAGCTTAATTCATTTGATTTCAAAAACTGAACATCTACAATCACCCTATCTGGTTCAATTTGTATCCCATCTGTCTCTGATTGTAATGAAAACTCGGTGAATACATGCAGTATAATAAACTTCATCATCAGTGATTTCATTAATGGCATTTGACCTCATAAACATTCTATCGGGTCCTGTTGGGGACGGAGCCCTCTAAAAGAAGAGTAGCTAACATTTTCCTCACCACTCAACTTAGCTACGTTAGCTAAGTTGAACATAGCGTTAGTTCGTGCCTACCGCTTTGGGACCTGGTAAACGGGCTGACTTGAAGTATTAAACAAACGAAAATATGCAGCGAATTTCCACTCTCACACACCCCGACACAAGTTTGCATCGATATACGGACATATCGTTTCTCTTTGGAATGAATGTTAATAGCAACATACACTTCCCTGTCCTCCAAATGAAGTTTGTGATACCGGGATCGTTGCCCGGGTTCTCCCCCATGGTAGGATATCTGTTTAGTCAAACCTGCTTTTTGTGTAAGACTGGCCGTAAGACTGAATGTCCAGCAGGCCCACTCTACACGATCGGGGACAGCTAGGGCCGTGAGAGGCCTCACGCTTGTCGAATGAGAGGTATCAGAATTTGCGCAGGGGGCAGTCCGAATTATTTCACACAATCTGCGCCTTGTCAGAGGCCAACGACTCTTTCCAACCAAGATTTTAAAAAAGTGATTTGATTCTAGAGGAGTTCATTTACTGACACCAACTCCAATATATATTGTGTAGTATACAACATTAATCTACCTGAAGACTCTCTAAGCTCGAGTCCTTTACCAGTCGTATCTATTAAACCCATGTCCTTCATTCAGCCATATTTTCGCTACTCTCGAACCTCGATAATGCTATAGGTTGAACTAACGGGGGTACTACCGGGGCTAAGGTACTTGAGTCACCCCAAGGACGAAACAGCGAGGAAAATTGGAGGCTTCTAACCACTGAATGAACACTTGTCATAGAGTGGTCATATTGCTGTGTACTAGAGGGTACTGTTGTCGACGTTTTCTTTAACGAGCAGTTGCGGCATGTGAACACCGCAGTGAAACGATTTCTTACGGTGTCTGTAAAGGTGAAAATTATTTCCGTAATTAATAAAAAACACCTAGTTGAGTCACACATATTATCCCATTTTGAGGTTTTTCCTCAAAATTTATTTGGTCCCAACCATATTTACGCCCTCTTCTGGCACGCTTCACTGGCCCGCATTCTTTTTCGCCTTTTACAACTTCAGTCTTGTTCCACTGTCGTGCAGTGTGTTTTCCCAAAGAGTGTGCGCGACCTATGCCTTATCATTTCTTATATAAGGTTCAAATTTCCCGGGGCCCTGATATTAATGACCTGGTACCGATTCCTAGTTTGCCATTGGATGAAATGATCAGTCATTGTGAGGGTGATCATAAATTACCCCTTTTCCTTATATTTATTTATTTTGCCATGTGAATTGATTCCACTTAGGTGTGGCAGCTCGTTCGAGGCAATTGTTATACCATTCGGGTCCCCCTAATTCACCATTTTTATTTCGGCCTTACAGTCATGTGGCTCTGTCAGTATGTCGGCACCTCTTCCCACTTTCCTTATACGCGTTGTAATTGTATCCTTATGTCATATCAGGACATTCATAGTTTCACTTTTTTGCTGACTTCCTGTCCAACTCTTCTGTAAAGGGATATTGATCTATTCCTGGTCTCTTGGTGATAGGACGCAAAGACTTTTTTTTATCAACTCCGTCGTTTTCTGTATGAAAGTATCCAATTTTGAGAAAAATATTTTCAGAAAAGCGAGGAATCCTAAACTTTTTAAAATGGAACACAACTGGTTTCCCATTGAAATTCTTATATCAGAAATTAATTTGTGCATCAAATTATTTTGCTTTCTGCATATCTATGTCCTAGAACTTCAAGATAAAATCTGTACATTCCTTTAGAATATTTTTTATGCAAACTATAATTGCATAATCATCAGCCTGTACCGGTACCATGCATTTATGTTTTACTATCTCCCGTTCGAAAATATCATTACTCTACTGGAGTGTGCAATATATCCGTATATCGAAATAAGCTCGGGGGTGTGTGAGAGTGGAATTTCACGGCATATTTGTATTTGTTTAGCACTTCCCATCAGCACGTTTATCAGGTCCCATACCGGTAGACAGGGAATAACGCTATGTTCAACTTGGCTAGGTTGAGTGATGCCGAAAATGTCTGCCACCCTTCTCCCTTATATTGTAGATATGAATGAGTGTGTATCCGACCGGTGTATCGATGGCGGACAATGTATGGATGAAACCAGTGAATACATCTGTAGCTGTGATCGTGGTTATGTGGGAATTAACTGTGAGACGAGTGAGTATTAATTCTAATAAATGCTGTGTAGAAATCCTTCCCATCGCAACTGCCCTTAACATCGCAATGAGATCTCAAGAATCGAGACGGACAGACGCGTCGACCCTCAAGGGCAGAAGCTCCAGTGTGGCAACTCTTCCGTTAAGAACATGAACGAAATGAACATTTTGTAAAGATAAAACGCACGACATATGCCACCGCCCATGAACTTGAATCAATGTAAATATTTTTCATTCGAATTTACAGATGAAATACGAACAGTGCTTTCTCTGTCGGGTTCCAAATCAATGTTTATCCATTGTTGCTATCTGAATATAATCTTGTTCTTCTGAGCTTTCTGAATGCTCCCTCGCAAACCCGAATCATTACTAATCGTCAAATACGTGAATAAATATGCATGCAGAAGAACTGTGCACACGCACACATATATTTTCATACAGGAAAAAATGCATTATCTGTGATTTTATTTGTCATGTATAGGAATTATTGATTTTGTTGACAAATTTATACATTTACCAACTGGTCTATTCCATTAATTATATATGCTCTCTACTAAATGGACTATAACAAAAACTAACGGTTTTCCAAAAGCAATAAAAGTCTTGTTTTTACATAATAAATCTAGAAATTCGATCTATATTCAAAAGAATTTCAATGCATTTATGGAAACAAGAAATATTGTCTTGTACTTTTTGGAGATATAAGTGGGAAAATATTCCTTGATAATTGCCCCTAATAATTAGCCCTAATTTGCTTGTTGGGATAGCTTTCATATTTATCTTCAATAATTTAATGTAGAATCACTAGTTCTGATGTCTTTGGAATATCCTAAAATATAAAATGTCCTTTTCTCGTTTTAAGAAGAAACTTGACCACATGGACAGATTATCGTTCTCAAAACAATAAAATGACATTTGCAATCCCAAAATATGTTGAATAATTAAGAACAATTGATTCTAAATTAAGTGTGGATCAATATGTAAGCTATCATCAAGAGAAAACTTGAGATAATTATCTTGGACAGTAACAAAATATTATACCACTTTTGTATCTTTTGAGGGTGTAGATTATTTTCTTATTTATGGAAACGCATTAAAATTTTAGAATATAGATATATTTTCTAGATTTATTATCTAAAGACAAGATTTTTCATGTTGAAAAAAACACGATGTTTTGCTGTGAGGCATCTTCTTGACACAATATTTTCTGTGATTCACCTCTATGAATTCTAACCTCTTTTGTATTAATAACTATAGTTACGCTCTCAACTAAGCCATTTCTCAATCGTATTTCAGTCATTCCCGGAAGTTTTCAAACGTTTATCTCTCGAGAACTTCCAAATTTTCCATGCAATTGTTAACTTTGCCGAGTAGAACAAACATTCAATAAAATATCTGTGCCTCAGTATTTCAAAATTTGGCCCCGATCTTTCTGTGTAATTTTATGTTTCATCAATTGAACAAAACTGGATGCGATTCTCAAACTTTGAGGAACATTAAGAAAAACGAGGAAACACTTTTTTCTTTACCTAGTTCAGATTAACCCCGCCAAATTTCGAACCCCCCATGATGAATACTTTTCCAGAAATAAACAGTTTTACTCATACAACTGGATATATTGAATAATAGAATTAAAGAAATGAATAGGTTAGGGCTTCTTACCTGATACTGATGACGCCGGTGGTGTTAGTGTGAGACAAGTGTGAATTGACAGCTTGGAAGGTCTCGACTCGATCAAGCACAAATTTTGTCATAATAATACAATAATAATATTTTGAAAGCTACAATTGTACTAAGCATACATGTATTCACAACAAAATCTTACCTGGAGAAAGAATCGATATAGTACTAAATAAATATGCAATACAATTTTTTCTGTCCTTATTTAAGATCTTCGTCACAGTCGGATCGTCTCTGGGGTTTTCATCCACACTCCCCAGTAGAATAGCCCATTGTCATCTGATTGGACGGCGGCTTCCTGATCAATCAGAACTAACCTCTAGTCCACTGTGCCACCTCCCCTCTCACATATTTGGAAGTTGCAATAACGACTGGGATACTCATCCAGATGAAATGTCCATAATATGGGATCATCCTGGAAGATTTGCCCTTTTGGCATCATTAAACCATTTCCGTTTCTTTTCTTTTGTTTTGAGGAAACTGATGATCGTGTGTATGTTTCTGTTATGCCGATTTCATGCTCTTCGTATTATACTTCTTGTTCTATTTTCTCAGTGTCAGATTAGTAACTGCCCGAGTAATACCCTCCAACTACGGTGGCCCACAGGGCACGTCGACATTTTTTAAATATTTTTTTTCTCCACTTTTTTTATTAACTAATCTGATTTCTCTTGGGTTTTCTGTATTTCTAGCCTATTTTCAACAAACAGTTTCTAGTTTATCATAGATCTTTTAGATTTCTCGCATTCTCAGTAACGTCGTCACAATATTTTCATCCTTATTTTTCACCGATTATCAAAGTTAAATTCTTGGAAACGTTGAACCTAAAACGTTAAACCGCGATTGAAACTTCACACCGCGGTGTACACGTTTCTAACAATTTAGGTTGGTTTTCAGTGAAAAAAACAAGGACGAAGAAATTATGACGTTGCTAGGAATGCAAGAAACCTGAAGAAATTCTGCGGTGAACAAGACGGTGTTTATAGATAATAGGCGAAAAACTAACGAAAAACACCGAAAACTCAGAAAAAACTAAAAAAAAAATCGATGTGCCCTATGGACCACCATATCTCACAGATTTCTTATGGAAAACCTGTCGCACGCTTTCAGTCCTTGTCGATTAAGATTGACAATTGACGCGTGTACGTGTGCGAGTGTAATGGAAGATGCATTCTATTTACCCCATAGGATAATTAAGAAGTCCCACGCTCAAATATTTCGAAAAGAGCATTTCTTTTAACTCTGATATCCTGAGCGCGCTCCGTCATGGTCTGCTTCGATTGGTACAACCACATGATTGGCAGAAAATCAGGTTTGCTATGCTACGCCTTTCCGAAGGCTGCCAACTCAAGAGTAAATCTCATTCTGACCTGTATATTATCAGCATCATCCGACCGCATTGTACGATTCTATGGAAACACTTCTGCACGTGCCGTAGTCTAAAGTGAAACCTGAAATGCCCTTAACAATCTGAGCTGATTATTCCTTTCTTAACTTCAGTTACGGAAATTCCCACCACAAACAGCGCTGTGGATGGCATTCAACCTCGCCACCAGGGGTCGCTTTCCACTGTAAAATGCCCGCTCCAACGAACCCATGGGACCATGCTCACTCAAAGTGTGTCCCATAATACATTTAAAAATTTGTTCGCGTGTCCTCTTCCGGTTGCATTGGAATATATCTAATTGTATATATTTTCTGAAAGAGCCGGATTAAAGTATTATTTTAAGGCACAGCACTGATATTTTATAGAAAAATAAATCGCGAACATTCCCTTCCAAGCTTGCTTCATTTTCCCTAGAAATCCCCTTGAAATGTCGAAAAATGGTCAAATTCGGCTCAATTTCCAGAAAAAAACTGAAAGAGCAATTTCAATTAAATTTCTTTCTCATGTTCCCAGGTCCGGTACCAACTTAAAACGGGGTAAAAAGTGGGGATCATCCTGTCCGTTTTTTGTCAGATTTTCTCTCAGTAAATGAATCCGGATTTTTAGGCAAACACAAGGGGCATAACTGAGGGAGGACAAAATTTACTCCATCACCGTGTGGGCGAAGCCAGTCATCGATCTGTATATGCTCGTTTGCAGCGTTGATAATGCTGAACAGGATGGTATTATAGAAATAAATGTTAAGAAGGTATAAAGAATTATGATGTAGCAGAACACGGGCAGTCTATCGCATTATCAAATTAGACCGGGTCCATTGCTACGAAACCGTGGAGGTCCACCTCAGACGCACTCGTAACATCCATGACGTCGGGAGATTGGCATGATCTTCACAGAGGCGCTCTCCTTATGTTCTGAATTCCAGTATTTCGTGTGCTATCCAATGAGCGATCGTACGGCTGAGCCCGGTCCCAGAGCCTAGTAGGAAGGACAGGACCGAATAGCTCTGGTTTCGAGCTTGGCGGGCATTACACAGGAGTTATTTCCCTTGCAATGACTCTCGCGACGTCATATTTCGCCTTCGCTGATAAAAGACGCTATCATATCGATTTTTTTTTATCCGAATACATAGTAAAGATTTCTGTAGTCAATAAGCAAACATTGGTGTATGATCCCCTTTGTTTCGTTCTGTTTCTATACTACGGTGGCCCGAAGGAGACATTCATGTTTTTGACCTTTTAGGTGTTTTTCTTCGACTTTTTCGTGTTTTCCTTCGACTTTTCCGTGTTTTCTTTCGACTTTTTCGTGTTTTCCTTCGACTTTTCAGAGTTCTTGTTCGAATTTTCTGTGTTTTCTTTCGAAAACATGACGAAATTTCTCTCTTCTGCTCATGAATTGTGAAATACTTTCCACCGCGGTGAGAAATACGTTTCACCGGGGTGGGAAATACTTTCCACCGCGGTTAACCGCGGTAAAAACTTTTTCACCGCGGTTAAAACTTTTTCACCGCGGTTAAAACTTTTTCACCGCGGTGGAAACTTTTACACCGCGGTTAAAACTTTTACACCGCGGTGAAAATTTTACACCGCGGTTAAACCTCTTACACCGCGGTGGAAACTTTTTCACCGCGGTGGAAACTTTTACACCGCGGTGGGATCTTTTCCCTGACTTTTTCCGTCGGAAGAGGATTGCGAAATTTCACGAACTGTTGAGAGAAAACACAGGAAAGTCAGAAAACACGAATGTATTTGCCACCGCGGTGCAAAGTATTTCTAACCGCGGTGGAAAGTATTCCCACCGTGGGAAGTACTTCTCACCGCGGTGAAAAGTGTTTCCCACCGCGGTGGAAAGTATTTCTCACCGCGATGGAAAGTATTTCTCACCGCGATGGAAAGTATTTCCCACCGCGGTGGAAAGTATTTCTCACCGCGGTGGAAAGTATTTTTCACTGCGGTGATAAGTATTTCCCACCGGGGTGGAAAGTATTTCACAATTTTTTTCATTTCGCGATGTTTTCGAAAGAAAACACAGAAAATTCGAACAAGAACTCAGAAAAGGCGAAGAAAAACATGAAAAAGTCGAAAGAAAACACGGAAAAGTCGAAGGAAAACACGAAAAAGTCTAAGAAAAACACCTAAAAGGTAAAAAACATGAATGTCCCCTACGGGCCACCGTACTATACGCATGAGAGTCAAACTTATTGGCATTGTTCTGGATTATTGGCGTTATGTATATATGCGTTGAGGTGGAATTAATTTCAATTTTCGAAATCAACACAAAACGTGGAAAAGTCAACAAGTCTGAACGAGAGAAAAACTGCAGATCACTCTGATTGTTTACGTTATTATAGGCCTTATTATGCATTCTCAACAGAGTCCTGCTTTCGTGACAGTGAGATCACGACTCTCACGTAAGTGGGATGCATGTCACTATTTTGACAGGGAGGCTCACTCTTACGTCATCGCTCCAAGGAGCTTTTTCCGTGTTTAACAGTCAACATTCAATTCAAAATCTGAAAGACTATAAACGGTGTAGTTACGTTACCGATACAGTCAACTTGATCTCGTAATATACTCATGACGATAAAGCGTGGTCTTATCAGTGGGAATTTAACAAAATTAACAGCGACTCTGTTAATTATTTGAAGCGATTAGTGATTTTTTTGCAATCATTTGAGGAACCTTACTAAAAATAACAACAATGAAGGAAGTTACCGAAAATCTATTCATTATCCACCTACAAATTAAAATAATTATGAGCTGTTTTGTCATTTATCAATAAACGATAGGTGAACGTTTGACAAGGGCGGCAACTCATATTGCTTCGTTTCACAGGTGTTTGTGAAGAAATAGTTCACCAGTTTCTCGCGCTTTTACACATTCATCACTCAGTAGATGTCATATACGTCGGGTGGTTTAGTGCTATTACCGAGAGACTAATCTGTGCCGCTTAGCGCCGTCATTGGGTGGAAACAGGTAATGGTGACTGACCGGAGGACCATACCCAGGAATCATACGCGCCTACTTACCCCCCAAACTGGGGGATGGCTTCCATTCCACTATAGAGCCTCTTCTCGTAGTAGGGAGTCTCGCGAGGCTAGAATGGATCATTATTTAGCAAGCAGGTTAGTTGTGGGGGTCAATCGTCTCCGGGGACAAAGACAAATCCCTAGTTTTCTCCTTCATCTATAATATTACTGGAGCCGTCAGAGGCTGTCTGCGTCCGTATGCCAAGTCGTTTTACTTATTATTCAATACGTGTTGATATCAGCAAATACTGATCTCAGTAGTATAGAGCAAGCATTTAAAGCCACATTGACCTCATTATTTGTTCCCCCGGGTAAAATTTGAGGTGGAACTTTGTCACGTGACGATCATGTGATCGTTGGGGGAAAACTACCTCCAACACAGAAGAGTTCCAATTGTTACCTTTCTAGGGAGAGGTAACTCCGGGTCACTATAGTTCCGGCAAAGGGCCCCTGGGCATGTATTCTTCCGCGGTGATGCGGTCTGGTGGTGATGCGGTCGCGGGAAAAAGCATCCGCGGAGAACAAGTAGTCCCCAAACTTCAAATACGCTGCATGGTCCGATTGGGTCGAGTGAGATATCAAAGTGAAGCATTTGTGAAGGCGCATCTGATGGGCTGGGTGTGGGATTTTGAAATATTGTCATTCTGCGCATGCACGGTAGACAAAGGGTCTGGAAATAGACGTTTTGGGGTCTAGGTGGGCCACTAATGGTCCGATTGGGTCGAGTGAGGTATCAATGTGAAGCATATGTGAGGGAGCATCCGATGGGCTGGGTATGGGGTTGGAATATCGTCATTCTGCGCATGCGCGGTAGACAAAGGGCATGGAAATAGACGTTTTGGGGTCTAGGTGGGCCCTTAGTGGACCGATGGGGTCGAGTGAGGTATCAATGTGAAGCATATGTGAGGGGACATCCGACTGGGTGGATGTGGGGTAGGAATATCGTCATTCTGCGCATGCGCAATAGACAGAGGGTATGGAAATAGACGTTTTGGGATCTAGGTGAGCCACTAATGAGCCGATGGAGTCGTATGAGGTATCAATGTGAAGCATATGTGAGGGGGCATCCGATTGGACTAGTGTTTCGTCCGTTGTCAACATTCTGCGCATGCGCAGACAGGCAATTGTGGGAAAAGGGTGTGGAAATAGACGTGTTAGGGTCTAGGTGGGCCACTAGTGGTCCTATGGAGTCGTATGAGGTATCAATGTGAAGCAGTCGTGAGGGAGCATCCGTCTGGACTAGTGTGCCGTTCGTTGTCAACATTCTGCGCATGCGCAGACAGGGAATTGTGGGAAAAGGGTATGGACATAGACGTTTTGGGGTCTAGGTGAGCCCCTAATGGGCCGATGGTGTCGTATGAGGTATCAATGTGAAGCATATGTGAGGGAGCAACCGCCTGGGGTAGTTTGTCGTCCGTTTTCGACATTCTGCGCATGCGCAAACAGGGAATTGCGGGAAAATGGTGTGGAAATAGACGTTTTGCGGTCTAGGTGGGCCACTAATGGTCCGAAGGAGTCGAGTGAGGTATCAATGTGAAGCAGTCGTGAGGGAGCATCCGCCTGGGCTAGTGTCTCGGCCATTGTCAACATTCTGCGCATGCGCAGGCAGGGAATTGTGGGAAAAGGGTATGGACATAGACGTTTTGGGGTCTTGGTGGGCCACTATTGGTCCTATAGAGTCGTATGGGGTATCAATGTGAAGCATTCGTGAAGGAGCATCCGACGAGGTGGGTAAGACGTGGATCCGGAGCGAAACGGTGAAATTTTTGGAAAAGTACCGGGTAGGTCTGTATATAGGCTCATATAGTCCCATACTGGCTATATGGGGGGAGGGGTGGTCAATTTTTTTCGTGGGCTTTACTATGGCTTGTGGGGTCTCGTTTTTCTCGTCTCGTCATTTAGAACACGATGGGAAGGGTCCTGGAGCGAAACGGTGTAAATTTTGGAAAAGTACTGGGTAGGCCTGTATATAACCCCATATATGCTCCATACTGGCTATGGGGGTATAGGTCCAACCTGCGAAATTCACACACGTTCATTGTGGTATGGGTTGTTTGGACTTGTTTTTCACGTCTCGTCATTTAGAACACGATAGGATGGGTCCCGGAGCGAAACGGTGAAATTTTTGGAAAAAGTTCACCGAGGCCTGTATATAGCCCCATATAGCTCCATACTGGCTATATGGGGGGAGGGGTGGTCAAATTTTTTCGTAGGCTTTACTATGGCTTGTGGGGTCTCGTTTTTCTCGTCTCGCCAAGAAACTCACAATGGGAAGGGTCCCGGAGCGAAGTGTTGAAATGTTTGGTAGGTCTGTATATAGGCCCATATAGTTCCATACTGGCTATATGGGGGGAGGGGTGGTCAATTTTTTTCGTGGGCTTTACTATGGCTTGTGGGGTCTCGTTTTTCTCGTCTCGTCATTTAGAACACGATGGGAAGGGTCCTGGAGCGAAACGGTGTAAATTTTGGAAAAGTACTGGGTAGGCCTGTATATAACCCCATATATGCTCCATACTGGCTATGGGGGTATAGGTCCAACCTGCGAAATTCACACACGTTCATTGTGGTATGGGTTGTTTGGACTTGTTTTTCACGTCTCGTCATTTAGAACACGATAGGATGGGTCCCGGAGCGAAACGGTGAAATTTTTGAAAAAGTTCACCGAGGCCTGGGTAAGCCCATAGGCCTATACTGCATGGCTATGGGGTATAGGTCCATACGGGGTGGATGTTTTGGGGTCTAAGTGAGCCCCTAATGATCCTATGGTGTCGTATGAGGTCTTATTTTGAAGCTCTCGTGGAGGAGCATCCGACTAGACTAATGGTTCGTCCGTTTTCAATAGTCTGCACATGCGCAGTCTGGCCGTAGTATAGAAAGCAGGTATTTTGGGGGGGTATGTGGGGGTGTGCTTGGGGTAGAGATGGACCGTTATGGGTCCGAATGGGTCGTGCAAGGGGTCAAAGTGAAGCTTGTGTGGGGTAGAGTCAGAATGGCGTGTTTTTAAGTGCAAGTCGCGTTAATTTGCGCATTCGCAGTTGGTTATAGTAAGTAAAGTGGTCATTTTGGGGCAGTACAGGAAGGTATTTGGGATAGAGATGGACCATCCTTGGTCCGAATGCGTCCTGGGAGGTGTCATTTTGTAGCTCTCGGGGTGTAGACCCCGATTGGGTGCTGTCCACAGCATCTGTGACGTCATCGGTGACGTCATCAGTACGAGTAGTAGCGAAAGTGGACATTTTGGGGCAGCGAAGGAAGGTATTTGGGGTAGAGATGGACCATCTTTGGTCCGAATGTGTCTAGGAAAGTGTCATCTTGTAGCTCTCGGGGTGTAGACCCCGATTTGAGGGCTGTCCACAGCATCTGTGACGTCATTGGTGACGTCATCAGTACGAGTAGTAGCGAAAGTGGGCATTTTGGGACAGTGAAGGATGGTAGTTGGTGGAGAGGTGGAGAGATGGACCATCCTTGGTCCGAATGCGTCGTGTGAGGTGTCATCTTGTAGCAACGCCCGCCAACACCAACCTCAATGCTTCAACGCCCTGGTGAAATAGCTCAGAAGCTCTGATTTTCTAGATATTCCATGGAATTGTCACTAATTCTTCGAAATGCAATGACGTCCGTCGTTACGCCTTAACAGACCGGAGAGAGAACAACAACAACAACAAGGATGAGACATGAGAGAACAACAACAGGAAGAAGTTTTTTCATATAGTTTATTCTCCCCAATGTTACATCATACCCACGCTGGGGGAGCCGCGTTGGATATGTTTACAATTCAAAAAGACTCTTGTCCAATCAGAGGCCACCATTTGCATCTGTCATATTCGTTCCTGTCCGTTAGATGTATTCTTGTCCAATCAGAAGTCTCCATTTCAGAAAGTTCCATCTTCGGCCATGTTCGCTCTGAATCGTTTGTTCTAATCATCGTCGGGCAGGCCAGGATACCGTTGAGGCAACATATCCTCAGATAGTTGTTTGCGCATTCTGAGTATTTATCAGTGCATGGATGAATACATTCACCCGATGGGAAGAATCCGTAATTTGGTCACGAAGAACGTAACATTGGTCACCCTCTCTACGACCCATTGGAAGTTGGGGCGCTGTTCATAGGCCCATCCCAAGACATCCAATTGGTCCACTTGGTCCAGCACGGGCTGTAGCGAGGCCCGGTTAATGATGGTAAACGGTTGGTCAAATACCCGGATGTTACTGGTCGGGTAAAAGTATCGAAGAAAAATGGCCTTTGGTGGCAAGCTCTCACTTCGCCCACTGAAAAATCTCCTCTCTCCTCGTGCAAAGATCACACCCGGCCAAGGGTACACCTTCAAGGCACGTCAGGCATCGCTGATGGCATGATGGTAGCGGAGATCTCCGGGCTCTCCCCTGGTTGAGCTGTAACCCACACTGAAGAAATCATCTATCATTTCCATAGTTATGGGCGGGTATCTTTTGGTAACTCTTTTGGGGAGTCGAGCGGGAACCGGCACCTTTTCGTCAATCTTCAACGATTGCTCGTCTGCCTTGGAATTGGCTGGCTTTTCCATTTGATCGGGTCTGGGACAGGTTGTGAGAAATGTACATCTAACCTGCGTGTTTCCGTATTTATAGTTAGAGGGGAGGTGACCATGCTATCGACCAATCAGAAGCCATTATTTCAGAAAGTTCCTCCCGTCTTCCATCCGGGTACTGTGGTTTTACATCCGGGTCCTCATCTTACATCCGGGTTCTTCCATGTTTACTGTCACGTGACCGGAACCGGAGAGCTAGGAAGTGACGTCATCTTTCGCATGCGCACGTACCTGTGGCGCACAGGCCCAGGTCCAGAAGCTCTCATGTCCTGCATGTGAATAGTCAGTCACATTGTGAGTATGCATGTGTGTTTAGGCATCTGTGTGTGTGTATGCGTGTGTGTGTGTGCTTGCGTGTGTGTGTGCGTATGCGTGTATGTGTGTAGGCGTGTGTGTGTATGTGAGTGTGTATGCGTGTATGTGAGTATGTATGCGTCTGTGTGTATGTGTGTGCGTGTGTGTATGAGTGTGTGGCTGTGTATGCATGTGTGCATGCGTCTGTGTGTGCGTGTGTGTGTATGCGTGTGTGTGTATGTGCGTGCGTGCGTGCGTGTGTGTGTTTGTATGCAAGTGTGTGTATGCGTGCGTGTGTGTGTATGCAAGTGTGTGTATGCGTCTCTGTGTGTGTGTATGTATGTACGCACCACCACACACTACCACCATCACCACACACCACCACATACGACTACCACCACCACCACACACACCACACACCACCACGACCACCACCACACACCACCACACACAACACACCACCACCACCACCACCATCACCACCGGGCGTTGACGGGCATACCATCAAACATTGATCAAACAGAGCTATACCTCCAAACACTGGTCAGACAGGGCTGTAACACCAAGCACTGGTCAGACAGGGCTATACTACCAAACACTGGTCAAACAGGGATATACCAACAAACACTGGTCAAACAGGGCTATGCCACCAAACACTGGTCAAAGAGGGATATACCAGCAAACACTGGTCAAAGAAGGCTATACAACCAAACACTGGTCAAACAGGGCTATACGGTCAAACACTGGTCAAACAGGGCTATACTACCAAACACTGGTCCAGCAGGGCTATACCACCAAACACTGGTCAAACAGGGCTATACCACCAAACACTGGTCAAACGGGGCTATGATAATAAGAAGTTTGAGTATCTCTGATGAACCATATTGAACGGAAGTGACCTTTGACCCATGCGCACCATTATTATCCGGTATTCTGCAAGAGCATTTGGACACCTGTTGACCTCAATAATTTGCATATGACCTCTGTGAGGTCACTTCCGCTTCCGTTCACGTGACCGGAACTGACCTTTGACCCTGCGCGCAATTTTTATCCGGTATTGTTAGCGCGCGCAGGGTCAAAGGTCAGTTCCGGTCACGTGAACGGAAGTGGAAGTGACCTCACAGAGGTCATATGCAAATTATTGAGGTCAACAGGTGTCCAAATGCTCTTGCAGAATACCGGATAATAATGGTGCGCATGGGTCAAAGGTCACTTCCGTTCAATATGGTTCATCAGAGATACTCAATCTTCTTATTATCAATACATCTACAATACGGTTAGTGAGGAAGGCCTAATATTGCACTCTTTCCTGTTTGACCAGTGTTTGCTGGTGTAGCCCTGTTTGACCAGTGTTTGGTGGTATAGCCCTGTTTGACCAGTGTTTGGTGGTATAGCCCCGTTTGACCAGTGTTTGGTGGTATAGCCCTGTTTGACCAGTGTTTGGTGGTATAGCCTTCTTTGACCAGTGTTTGCTGGTATATCCCTCTTTGACCAATGTTTGATGGTATAGCCCTGTTTGACCAGTGTTCGTTGGTATATCCCTGTTTGACCAGTGTTTGGTAGTATAGCCCTGTCTGACCAGTGTTTGGTGTTACAGCCCTGTCTGACCAGTGTTTGGAGGTATAGCTCTGTTTGACCAATGTTTGATGGTATGCCCGTCAACGCCCGGTGGTGATGGTGGTGGTGGTGGTGGTGTGTTGTGTGTGGTGGTGGTGGTGTGTGGTATGTGTGGTGGTGGTGGTAGTCGTGTGTGGTGGTGTGTGGTGGTGGTGGTGGTGGTGGTAGTGTGTGGTGGTACGTACATACATACACACACACAGAGACGCATACACACACTTGCATACACACACACGCACACACAGATGCCTAAACACACATGCATACCCACAACATGACTGACTATTCACATGCAGGACATGAGAGCTTCTGGACCTGGGCCTGTGCATCACAGGTATGTGCGCATGCGAAAGATGACGTCACTTCCTAGCTCTCCGGTTCCGGTCACGTGACAGTAAACATGGAAGAACCCGGATGTAAGATGAGGACCCGGATGTAAAACCACAGTACCCGGATGGAAGACGGAGGAACTATCTGAAAAAATGGCGTCTGATTGGTCGATAGGATGGTCACCTCCCCTCTGTACATTTCTCACAACCTGTACCAGACCCGATCGAATGGAAAAGCCAGCCAATTCCAAGGCAGACGAGCAATCGTTGAAGATTGACGAAAAGGTGCCGGTTCCCGCTCGACTCCCCAAAAGAGTTACCAAAAGATACCGCCCATAACTATGGAAATGATAGATGATTTATTCAGTGTGGGTTACAGCTCAACCAGAGGAGAGCCCGGAGATCTCCGCTACCATCGCCAGCGATGCCTGACGTGCCTTGAAGGTGTACCCTTGGCCGGGTGTGATCTTTGCACGAGGAGAGAGGAGATTTTTCAGTGGGCGAAGTGAGAGCTTGCCACCAAAGGCCATTTTTCTTCGATACTTTTACCCGACCAGTAACATCCGGGTATTTGACCAACCGTTTACCATCATTAACCGGGCCTCGCTACAGCCCGTGCTGGACTAAGTGGACCAATTGGATGTCTTGGGATGGGCCTATGAACAGCGCCCCAACTTCCAATGGGTCGTAGAGAGGGTGACCAATGTTACGTTCTTCGTGACCAAATTACGGAATCTTCCCATCGGGTGAATGTATTCATCCATGCACTGATAAATACTCAGAATGCGCAAACAACTATCTGAGGATATGTTGCCTCAACGGTATCCTGGCCTGCCCGACGATGATTAGAACAAACGGTTCAGAGCGAACATGGCCGAAGATGGAACTTTCTGAAATGGAGACTTCTGATTGGACAAGAATACATCTAACGGACAGGAACGAATATGACAGATGCAAATGGTGGCCTCTGATTGGACAAGAGTCTTTTTGAATTGTAAACATATCCAACGCGGCTCCCCCAGCGTGGGTATGATGTAACATTGGGGAGAATAAACTATATGAAAAAACTTCTTCCTGTTGTTGTTCTCTCATGTCTCATCCTTGTTGTTGTTGTTGTTCTCTCTCCGGTCTGTTAAGGCGTAACGACGGACGTCATTGCATTTCGAAGAATTAGTGACAATTCCATGGAATATCTAGAAAATCAGAGCTTCTGAGCTATTTCACCAGGGCGTTGAAGCATTGAGGTTGGTGTTGGCGGGCGTTGCTACAAGATGACACCTCACACGACGCATTCGGACCAAGGATGGTCCATCTCTACCCCAAATACCTTCCTTCGCTGCCCCAAAATGCCCACTTTCGCTACTACTCGTACTGATGACGTCACCGATGACGTCACAGATGCGGTCACAGATGCTGTGGACAGCCCCCAAATCGGGGTCTACACCCCGAGAGCTACAAAATGACACCTCCCAGGACGCATTCGGACCAAGGATGGTCCATCTCTACCCCAAATACCTTCCGGTACTGCCCCAAAATGACCACTTCACTTACTACAACCAACTGCGAATGCGCAGATTAACGCGACTTGCACTTAAAAACACGCCATTCTGACTCTACCCCACACAAGCTTCACTTTGACACCTTGCACGACCCATTCGGACCCATAGCGGTCCATCTCCTCCCCAAGCACACCCCCACATACCCCCCAAAATGCCTGCTTTCTATACTACGGCCAGACTGCGCATGCGCAGACTATTGAAAACGGACGAACCATTAGTCTAGTCGGATGCTCCTCCACGAGAGCTTCAAAATAAGACCTCATACGACACCATAGGATCATTAGGGGCTCACCTAGACCCCAAAACGTCCACCCCGTATGGGCCTATACCCCATAGCCATGCAGTATAGGCCTATGGGCTTACCCAGGCCTCGGTGAACTTTTCCAAAAATTTCACCGTTTCGCTTCGAGACCCTTCCCATCGTGTTCTAAATGACGAGACGTGAAAAACAAGTCCAAACAACCCATATCACAATGAACGTGTGTGAATTTCCCAGGTTGCACCTATACCCCCATAGCCAGTATGGAGCTATATGGACCTACACAGGCCTCGGTGAACTTTTCCAACAATTTCACCGTTTCGCTCCGGGACCCATCTCATTGTGTTCTAAATGACGAGCTGTGAAAAACAAGTCCAAATAACCCATACCACAATGAAGGTGTGTGAATTTCCCAGATTGGACCTATACCCCCATAGCCAGTATGGAGCATATATGGGGCTACATGTATATACAGGCCTACCCAGTACTTTTCCAAAAATTACACCGTTTCGCTCCGGGACCCTTCCCAACGTGTTCTAAATGACGAGACGTGAAAAACAAGACCCCACAACCATAGTAAACCCCACAAGCCATAGTAAAGCCTACGAAAAAAATTGACCACCCCTCCCCCCATATAGCCAGTATGGAGCTAAATGGGCCTATATACAGACCTACCAAATATTTCACCGCTTCGCTCCAAGACCCTTCCCATTGTGATTTTCTTGGCGAGACGAGAAAAACGAGACTCCACAAGCCATAGTAAAGCCTACGAAAAAAATTGACCACCCCTCCCCCCATATAGCCAGTATGGAGCTATATGGGGCTATATACAGGCCTCGGTGAACTTTTTCCAAAAATTTCACCGCTTCGCTTCGGGACCCTTCCCTTCGTGTTCTAAATGACGAGACGAGAAAAACGAGACCCCACAAGCCATAGTAAAGCCCAAGAAAAAAATTGGCCACCCCTCCCCTCATATAGCCAGTGTGGGACTATATGAGCCTATATACAGACCTACCCGGTACTTTTCCAAAAATTTCACCGTTTCGCTCCGGATCCACGTCTTACCCACCCCGTCGGATGCTCCTTCACGAATGCTTCACATTGATGCCCCATACGACTCTATAGGACCAATAGTGGCCCACCAAGACCCCAAAACGTCTATGTCCATACCCTTTTCCCACAATTCCCTGCCTGCGCATACGCAGAATGTTGACAATGGCCGAGACACTAGCCCAGCCGGATGCTCCCTCACGACTGCTTCACATTGATACCTCACTCGACTCCTTCGGACCATTAGTGGCCCACCTAGACCGCAAAACGTCTATTTCCACACCATTTTCCCACAATTCCCCGTCTGCGCATGCGCAGAATGTCGAAAACGGACGACACACTACCCCAGGCGGTTGCCCCCTCACATATGCTTCACATTGATACATCATACGACACCATCGGCCCATTAGGGGCTCACCTAGACCCCAAAACATCTATGTCCATACCCTTTTCCCACAATTCCCTGTCTGCGCATGCGCAGAATGTTGACAACGAACGGCACACTAGTCCAGACGGATGCTCCCTCACGACTGCTTCACATTGATACCTCATACGACTCCATAGGACCACTAGTGGCCCACCTAGACCCTAACACGTCTATTTCCACACCCTTTTCCCACAATTGCCTGTCTGCGCATGCGCAGAATGTTGACAACGGACGAAACACTAGTCCAATCGGATGCCCCCTCACATATATGCTTCACATTGATACCTCATACGACTCCATCGGCTCATTAGTGGCTCACCTAGATCCCAAAACGTCTATTTCCATACCCTCTGTCTATTGCGCATGCGCAGAATGACGATATTCCTACCCCACATCCACCCAGTCGGATGTCCCCTCACATATGCTTCACATTGATACCTCACTCGACCCCATCGGTCCACTAAGGGCCCACCTAGACCCCAAAACGTCTATTTCCATGCCCTTTGTCTACCGCGCATGCACAGAATGACGATATTCCAACCCCATACCCAGCCCATCGGATGCTCCCTCACATAGGCTTCACATTGATACCTCACTCGACCCAATCGGACCATTAGTGGCCCACCTAGACCCCAAAACGTCTATTTCCATACCCTTTGTCTACCGCGCATGCGCAGAATGACAATATTTCAACCCCACACCCAGCCCATCAGATGCGCCTTCACAAATGCTTCACTTTGATACCTCACTCGACCCAATCGGACCATGCAGCGTATTTGAAGTCTGGGGACTACTTTTTCTCCGCGGAAGCTTTTTCCCGCGACCGCATCACCACCAGACCGCATCACCGCGGAAGAATACATGCCCAGGGGCCCTTTGCCGGAACTATAGTGACCCGGAGTTACCTCCCCCTAGAAAGGTAACAATTGGAACTCTTCTGTGTTGGAGGTAGTTTTCCCCCAACGATCACATGATCGTCACGTGACAAAGTTCCACCTCAAATTTTACCCGCCCGCGGGAACAA
Organism: Hanleya hanleyi; assembly: GCA_036873755.1. Classification (NCBI taxonomy): domain Eukaryota; kingdom Metazoa; phylum Mollusca; class Polyplacophora; order Lepidopleurida; family Hanleyidae; genus Hanleya; species Hanleya hanleyi. The sequence goes on along the minus strand of JAVTVY010024878.1, from coordinate 12,695 downwards.
ATAATGAGGTCAATGTGGCTTTAAATGCTTGCTCTATACTACTGATATCTCAAACGATTCCAGCGTTTTTTAATGATATCAGCAATAGATTAATGATATCAGTAATTATTTAATATCTGTAAATCATTCAGTGTATCAGCAAATCATTTGCAGATATTATCAAATCATTGGACCATCATAAAATATTTGCTGACATCATCAAATACTGAAGAACAGTAAAACGACTTTCCATACGTATGTCCAAGACTGAGATCATGATCCACGCCACTCGTTGATGATATGATGAAAGAAATGGTGCCATGTGAAACTGTAGTGGTGTGATACTACACCGCGGTGACGGATCTAGTGCTCGATGACTGTAGGGGGTCAACCTGTAACCATCTGAGTCATCTATACGCGGTAAGACTGACCCTGGGATCGTGTGTATCCATTTTCAGCCTACTGAAAGAGATTGACCCAAGGGTATAGTGTCGTAAACTTTATATCTACTTTATTACTCGCTTATTTTCCCCTATCTGTCATATTGTAAATTGTTTGGGGCAACACTTTTCCCACGCACCTTAAGTCTCTTATTAGCCTTCAAGAACGAGCAATAAAAATTATATCTCTCGTACATACGTAGAACATACTGCTCCGTTATTTGCCAGACATAAAATATTGCCTCTGTTAGTTTTGAATCAGTCTTATTTTGCTCATAAATTTGTCCATCATAGATCACTTCTACCATCAATGTGAATAATTACTTGACAAGATTAAGTGACATACACCAGTATCCCACAAGAGGTTCTGCTACGAAATTAAATCGCTATCCATTTCGGTCTTGTCTTTCTCTGCACACAGCTAAAATTAAGGCTCCTAGGGAATGGAATAAATTGCCCTCTCATGTACAAATTTGCATATCAATTTCTCACTTTAAGTACCTTCTTAAAGCCTTTCTACTAGCATCATAACCATTGCACATATTAGCCATATCTAATATAATAATGAGTAAATACATAGTCCAATATCATATTAATCCTTTATTCACTTTCTACCACAGACTATGCTTTGTTTATAAGACTGTAATTCGTTGCCTCACACAAACATCTCAGAGATTGAATCAATGCATCTTTTCTGTTTATTCTTTGGAATATAACAAACCCTTTGGGGGTTTCTCCCGCCACCTTAATATTTACGAAACTCATACTATGTGATATATTGTAACTTCTGCTTTTTCCTTTATATATGTTGTATTTTGGATGGTGAATAAATGATACCAAACCAAACCAAACCAAACCAATCATACAAGATAATAGTCTATGACTAGGCGTAATTTCTTTCACCTCATTCAAAAAATTATTCTTCAAAGAAAATTGATATGAGAATAATGTCGATGCAGGCGGAAAGGATATGTTAGAGACTAAAGCTATGATTGTCTTTTTGAATTTGGTGCTAATACTGTTATATGGAATATGGAATAGGTCTTTGGATTTTGGACGCGGATATTCTCTAATGGACGAGGGCTGAATTATGGATGACGGACCAGACGCTTGTAACTCTCAAGGTAATCATATATTGGTCACATATTCTAGAAAAATAAAGGGATAAAACACTTCCGGTGTGTGATACACCGGGTATATATGCCTATATATAGTATTATAGTTATATAAGTCGTCTTGTGATGTGGCGAAACGGTATAAGAAAGATAACCCATAGCCTTCCCAAGAATAGCCACTGCAGCTTCAAACTTTTATGGTCTTTTCAAGGAATATTGTACAGTTTATACACCGTATAATGTATGCGTTGTCACTAAACAACAAGTTCATGGTTTCACAAGTCAAAACATGCTAAACTGAGATATAAAATTCTATATATTATTAAGTGAGATCGATAGAAGAAGTGAGAAAACCCTATGTGTAAGATGGATTAACACAATAATAGACCCACTTGTATACCTTCAAACCTTAAAATACTAGCGGTAGATACTTCATGTAGGAAACCAGTAGTGTTAGTGCAGCTGAAAAGACTCAAGTTTTTGACTTGGCTATTGTATGCATTGTCTCGTAATCCTTACATGGAGTATGTACCATGCTGACGGCCATGTTTTGGGGGATCAGTCCATCCTCCCCACAGTGCATGCTCCATTTCACAGGCTCATTAACATTCCTGCCTTCAATAGCGGAAGTTGACCTTCACTACGTTGCTATGACGTTTAGGGTAAAACCCACGTACGCACGGTTCAGTTTGAATCCGGACGAGCAACTCCTTCAGTTTTGCACATGAGCGAACTACTTTTCACATGCTCTGTCCAGATAAACAGGCAAAATAATCTTCAGATAAATCTATTTAACGCTAAGTCAACAGAGGTATTATGCAGACTTGAAAAGTATAATCGAAATGTTCGGCAAACACCTATTTTACTATATATGATGTCACTTCCGGCGATGTGCGCGCGGCCAGGAATCCTGTCCAAAAATCTGAATGGTGGCTGGGGTATTATTAGACCCCCAGTGAGGTCAGTCATCACCATCAGATGAACCTTGAATTATAATAATCATACAAGATAATCCGAGTTTCCTCTAACCTCTCCCCATTATTATGACTGATATCGGGATAAAATATTACCCACCACGTATATGTGATATAGCTCTCCAAATATCCGTGACGGTGCATGGTGACATTTGAACTACATACATATGCATGCACGGGAATAGTTTTTTTTCAGAACGGTAGATCCTCATATATTTTGCTTTAAAGCTATTTTGAGCTCATTAATATGGTTAATTTATTTTCCAGCGCACGTGATCTAGCTTTACCACTTTCCATTCTGGGCACAACGCGTGCTGTGATTATACATAGAAGTCTACATTACCATATTTATGACATCGCGGCTTTCTGTTAAAATGTAGACCACCGGTTATTAGATCTATTGCGTCCCAATCATTCTTCCCGCCGACAATTTTCCTCCTAGAAGATGACCCAAAGCCGAGCGGTGATGGAGATGCCCAGCTATTATCACAATCCACGAATTACTCCATACCAGTATAAAACAATCCCGGCTTGCTTGGAAGAATGGGCGAATGAACGACCCAACAAGCCGGCCGTGATCGTACGGTTTGTCGACAAGCCACGACAACAGCTGACGTTTTCTGAACTCTATAAAACCGCCAACAGCTTCGTCAACGGGTTGTGGGACCTCGGAGTACGAAAGGGGTCGAAAGTGGCGCTGTTCGTACTGAACAGCATAGAATGGATAATAGGATTCAATGGAATCGTCATGGCCGGAGCCATAGACGTGACGGCCATGTCCTTTCATCCGGAAACATGTCTGTCGTCTGCATCACAAACCGGATGTGACTTGATTGTACTTGATGCGCGCCACCTGTCAAGCATAGAAGTGTTGGATACGTTTATCGATGCTCTGAAAAGACGGACTGCGGAAGAACAGTTTGATACCGGCAAGATAATACTTGTGCAGGGTTCGAGGAAATCCGAATCCATGTTGGATTTCGAAAAATTGGTTAAAGATAACCATCGTCTGCTTCCTATGGATACAGATATGGATCCGGACGATTTCTGTTTGATGATGCCGACATCCGGGTCATCAGGCAAAAGCAAGTATATGCTTCATTCCCATTTCGCGGCAATCAACGGTTTCATGTCCGTAGCCAAGGTGGCTGGACTATCAGAATAGGACATATATTTTTCGGATAGACCGATGGGATATACGGCTGGCTTTCCTCATTTCTTGGTATCTTGTGGCGTCACACATCGCTACATCGAGACTCATACAACAGGCACACCACAGAGTATCCGGTTCATCCTAGACGTTTTAGACGAAGAAAAAGCAAGATCCGGCTTCTTCATGCCCTACCTGCTGTTTGATATGCTGAAATATACGGGCATCCGTAATACGACACCGAGACTAGAGCGAGCGTTCATTGGTGGTCAAATGATTGACCGAAGCACGTTGGAGGATCTATTTCGATTTGTAGAGGTGCCCATATTTGCATATGGTATGTCAGAGTTCTTTGGAATTTTTATGCTTCCTCGTCAGCGCTTAGTACTGAGAGATGAAACTAGACTTGGGGGATTTCCCTGTGAAGGGATTGAAGTGAGAATTGTTGACGATCGAAACCATGTAGTGCCCGTCGGTTATATCGGCGAAATTTGTTTGCGTAGTCGAAATATATGTCGAGAGTGTTTCAGAAGCGCAGAAATGTCTGAATCTGCGTTAGATCTGAAATCCTGGTATCACACTGAGAGAAGATGGATATCTAATTATCGAAGGAAGGAAGAAAGAAATGATTAAACGTGGCACAGCGAAAATTTATCCTGCAGCAGTTGAAAGAAGATTGAAGGAACATCCTAGCGTAGATGAAGTCTTCGTTTTCGGTGTTGCCGACGACAGACCAATGCAGTTTGACCGAGAACGACATCCGGGTATTTAGTAATCGTTTGTTCCAGCCGGAAATTTACCCGGACGGACGTGTTCTGATGCCTGGATATTTTAAGATAATGGAGAATATTCCCCGTCTCGCGACGAATAAAGTCGACAGAATCAAGCTAAAAGAAATATGTACGAAACTAAATATGTGAGGCGGTTACAAGAAAAAAACGTTTTGAGCCATTCAGGACCGGTGTGGTATTATGCATAGGCGTTGGGGGACGTATTCATCCATGTAATCCCACAGGGGCTCCTTACCGTTGTTAATTGGTTAATTCGGTTGATTACAGGGGGGTCGAGGTAGAGATTTATTCTCTACCTCGAACCCGCTTCCCCCTGTAATCAACCTAATTAACCAATTAACAACGGTAACGAGCCCCTGTGTGTCATCACGGCACTCATCCCCCGGCCATCCTCCACAACCCCGCCAGCGATTCAGTTTAGCGACTCGGGTTATTTCATACGCCATAATCATTTAGTTGGCTTCATTTGCCAAGATTTTATCTGCAATATGTGTATTTTCAGTACGGCTATGTCATATTGTGTATCAACATCGTTTAGTTAGACACGTCTGTGGTGTGTAAAGCAGCTCATAGAACGTCACAATTTGTGAGGGGCGATGTGACCCTAACGGTTGGAGCACCTATCCCAGTGGCTTGTGTCATAGATGATGTGGGTTAAGGAAGCGGGATTTTCGTCGAGAAATCTCTGATCTTTTCTCGATATCTCGAATTTGAAAGGCGAGAGCTAATGGAGAAGTTTTATCACAAAACCCGAATGATTCGCGAAGCCGATTTTTCTTTTCGGTTTTCATTCGAGAAATTTTGCTTGAAAGAAAAACGATATCGCGAATCAATAGAGAATCCTTCGAGAATTGTTCTCAGTGGAGAAAAACCGATCAAATCCGATTGAAGATAGTGCCGCTTTGGACTTCACCCTGCCTAGCGTGTTACATTGGTGACACATACCCGTAGACTAGGGAACCACTCAACTCTTTGAAAAGATGTTCTGGTTCTATGTAAAACTAATTATCTGACGGATGTGGTCGGCCAAGCTGATAGACCCCTGATACATAAATATATGTTCGTTAGTATAGATATAACCTGTGTGAAAACAACATATAATACAGACGATACCCATGTTTGATTTTAAAATACTCCAGACCGGAGGTGGATCGCTTGGGCGGTCAGATGTTCAACTACACTGATAATAGCCGGATTACATTTTTTAACTATAATAAAATAAATAATATAGTTGCTTATGAACATGTCCTTTTCAATGCAGTCTTTTAAAATCGCGATGAAATGGTACTTCAGCATTACATAGTTAAAGCGGCAGCGACACCTCAATTTTACATGGGCGTATACTTTACATGGCAGTGTGACTAACGTCACAGGACCTACGAAGTAGGGTTTGATATGATTTAAGTGTGTACTCGAGAGATGACTTGGGGGCCCTCTACGGGAGACGGTCGAGAGATGACCTGGGAGCCCCCTATCTAGAAATAACCTGAAATAAATCTCAAAATGTCGAGGTTTATAGGTCACCTAAGTAGGTCAGATCAGAACTTGCTGGTAACAGTCTCCTAATGCACATCATGGTATGATGGCTCGGCAGATCCTTAGACAAACTGGTAAGTGCAGTACCTAATATTGCCAATTTTTAATATGCTACAGATGGTAAGACTAATATGTTGAACAGATTCAATAAATTGTCAGACGCCCTTGGGCAGAATCTTGTGGGAGTAAGAAAGAAAGTGCAACCGACAATGCTCATCCAAAATGGCCACAGTAAAGATCTTTATAAGGCTTTATCATAGAAGATGAATCGGCGGGATCGGCGGAATCTGTTTAACATGAGCAGTGTGACTAACGTCACAGGACCTACGAAGTAGGGTAGGCATTAGGACTCCGACGCGAACTGAACTCTTGGAAATCACCCCGATTCCAAGGGGGAATCCTGCCTATATTAAGATGGGCACTGCCCAAGTCAGAATCACCAGTGATTTTCATCAAAAATCACCAGAAATTTTCATCAAAAGTAGGTCAGCTCAGAACTTGTTGGTAACGGTCCCCTAATGCACCTTCATGCCAAAAATCAAGGTTATAATGTCAACGGTTCTCCTTATTTTGCCGACGAAAGGATTCGGATGGACTGACTCACTGACTCACTGACTCACTCACTCATTACCGGACAATTTGCAATCTGTAGCCTACTTCGTAGGAAAATGGGGGTACTACAGCCTGCAACGAAATTAAAAATTCGTCGATCATTTTAAAAGTTCGCTTGAAAAATTATTTAGAGGTCTGAAATTCTTCTCAAATTCGGATATACTACTTAGTGCCATTGAAGAAGTTTAATAATATGCAATATCTAGAATTTATTTGGATATTCAGCAATTCAGAGATTTTGTCTGCCTTCCCGGTGCATAGAATGCCCGATTGCTACTTAGGATTTTGCGACGGTGGAGTCGAAGATAAGAGAATTCTGGTCTTCTTAAGTGAGGCCTGCCGCCTTCAGCTAATTTATGCTAAGCCATAAAACCGTATAAGCCAAATCTGATTTTGAACTAACCGGTCTCATTTCTCACGGCAAGGAGAGTGAGTGGCTTCACAGACAAATCATCGTTTGGTAAGGAGCGGTAGTAGACAAAAGGGTACGATCAAAATCCTGGAGGAGGTGCGAAGATCTATTGGCAGCTATATGCTGGTCAATCAATATCACCAGCAGCCTAATCTAATAGGATATATACATGGATATATTTCCCACAATTCCCATATCCACAGATCACCGATATATAAATGCCAGGAACCTTTAAGCTTTCTCCAATTGGGCTAGGCATGGCTTTGTAGAAAGAACCCCACCCATCCAAAAAAGTTTAGCGTCGATTGGTTCAGCTGTTCTGTAGAAGGAGATCTTAGAAGGGTTAGGGTAATTCCAATATGGCCGCTAAATGGTTCGCCACGTCATGTGGTTGAGACCGATACATCATAAGGGATATTCCTATGAAATATCGTAGCAATTGGTGAATCGATTTGAAGCTCGAGTCGACAGAGCCATCTACTGGCGTTTCCGGGGGAAAAAGATATATCGGGTCTTGTGGTATCCCCACATATATGCATCCACTTTCCTAATCCAAATCCGTTACTTGAAAATTTGACGATTTGATTGGTCAACGTCGGTTCGGGAGAAGATCTTCGAGCGTTAAGCATCAATCGAAGATGGCCGCGGGGTTTCCAATCACATTCATTGAACGAAGACACACATCGATAATGCGATGGAGTGAAATGATCCCTTGGTGGACCTCGAAATGTCCCGATCACAAAATAGAAAACACTATTGTCTGTGTGAACTACCGCTGATTTTATTTCTACCAAATATTTTAGACCGTTTCTAATATCAATCTTTTCAAGAAATAATAAACAAACATGCATCAGAATTGTGAGCAATAAAGTAGCCAATTTCCATGCGCAGTATCCACAGTCGCGCCCCTCTCTACTAGCGTGTCCGCTTTATAGTCAGTGGCTCCTTTAAACGGAGCGGCCATGCGACATAATGCTCTGTGAAGCTGGAGTAGGGCCAAATACAATGTGAATGAATTCCGACGGCTAAGGGTAATGATTTAATGAAATGTGATATCCCTTAATACAATAAGATGGCGGGGATTTCGACCAATCGGCTTCTTTAGGGGATATGCATCATGTAATTTTCTCAGTCACCAAACTGTCCAAATTTCGCATGGTCGTCTCTAAAATAGTTACTTTACATTGAATAAGTACAGCTACTAATGTTTCCCCCTATTCAGATTCGTTGATGTACCACCGATGGATTCCTAACTCCGTATGGAGTGGCTAAATCTCCATAGAGTCGCCAGCTAATTTCACGATTGTGACAAACGCGGTTAACTCCGCATGCAGAGAGGGCCTGTTAATAAACACAATTGTGACATAGGCAGGCGACCTGACAAGTGGTAGTGATACAACAGTTTACTGCTTAGCTACATAGTAGTTTAACATTGCCAAATGTCTATACTACCTACAAATGTACAATACTCCTCCTAAACTATTAAACGCCATAATCTTTCACAATGTCAGGATTGTAATTCTGTACATGGATATCAGTCTGGAGACATCTACACATGATATGCTATTGAGACATCTACACGTGATATGATATACTATACGTCCTCGATGTTCATCCTTTAACATCAGATGAGTTAATCATCATGAGATGGGATGTCATCCATTAACATCAGCTTTGAGCTGATCTGTCATCACAGCTCCCGAGCTAGCGTATCTAAAATCCGCTTAAGCCGGTTCTAGGGACCGTGTGGATAGTTTATATCCTACACACGAACAGCTGCAATAAGAGTGCGGCTGCGATACGAAGGCTACGTCCGAGAATCCACCGTATTCTCGGGTCTGAATGTGAGGTACCGAGGAAAGATTTCCTGTAGAGTCATATGGTTGCCGTTTAGTCGTCAGACGACGTCAATTTTTCACACCTCTTGCAATCGCTCCAATTCTGAGAAATACATCCTTTTTCAAATCACAAATTTTCGCTTGCGTATTGTAACGCAAATGATTTTCAAATCAACGCGTAATTTCTGACAGTTTGAGAAACATTTACCTTTATCACGATCACGTCTGCTATTGTTAATTCTATTCGGATTGAACCCAAAACCTCATCAGTCACTCCAGCTATCGAGACCACACCAACAGTAATTCAATAGCTCACCACAAAGAAGTACGAAAGGCGGCGTGTTTGGTATCTACTCGAGTTTACTCCCCACCAAATCAAATGTTTTGCATTTGTCTAAGGAACCGCCGAGCCATTGTACAAGATAATAAGACCCCGACATCAAGTTCCAAGCTATTGTCTTAACTCTCAGGGTCGTGATGCACAGAGGGACGTTTCTACACCATTTTCGTTTATAATTACAGTTTCTTCCAACCAACACATCATGTCTGATATCAAACATACAATTGTTTTCGTCTATGACTACACGTAATTTCTTTCACCTCATTCAAAAAATTATTCGTGAAAGAAAATTGATATGAGAATAATGTGATAAAAGTGATGTTAGGGCCTAGAGCACTCGCAAACTATAATTATATATTGGTCACATATTCTAGAAAAATAAAGGGATAAAACACTACCGGTGTGCACCACACCGGGTATATATGCCTATATATAGTATAATAGATTTATAAAAAAAGTCGTCTTGTGATGTGGCGAAATGGTATCAGAAAGATAACTCATAGAAAAGATAACTTTTTCTATTACAGAATAGCCACTGCAGTTTCGAACTTTTATGTTCTTTTTAAGGAATATTGTACAGTTTACATAGAGTATAATGTATGCGTTGTCACTAAACAACAAACTCATGGTTTCATATTCAAAACATGCTAAACTGAGCTATGAACTTCTATATTAAGTGAGATCGATAGAAGAAGCGAGAAACCCCTACTATGTGTAAGTTGGATTAACACAATAATAAACTGATTTATATACCTTCCAACTGTCAATACTGCCGGCCATGTTTGGAGGGATCAGTCATCACCATAGATGATCCTTGTATTATAATAATCATACAAGATAAATCGAGTTTCCTCTAATGTCGCCCCAATATGACAGATATCTGGATAAAATATTACCCCACCACGTATATGTGATATAGCTCTCCAAATATCCGTGACGGTGCATGGTGAAATTTGAACTACATACATATGCATGTATGGGAATACTTTTTTTCAGAACGGTAAATCGTCATTTATTTTGCTTTAAACCTGCCGCTACAACCGTGCCTACAGCACAAATGTACAGTGTAAGTCTGGAACTACCATATGCTTGCCATTTTAGTTGGTTATATTAGGGCTAATTTCTGGTTCGCTCTTTTTTTTCGACTCATTCATAGTTTATTTATTTTCCAGTGCAAGTGAACCAGCTTCACCGCTTTCCATTCTGGGCTTGACGCGTGCTGTGATTATACATAGAGGTCTACATTAACCTATTTATGACAACACAGCTTTCTGTTAAACGTAGACCACAGACTATTAAATCTATCGGGTCCCAATCATTCTTGCCGTCGACAACTTTCCTTCTAGAAGATGACCCAAAGCCGAGCGGTGATGGAGATGCCCAGCTATTACCATAGTCCACGAATTACTCCATACCAGTATAAAACAATCCCGGCTTACTTGGAAGAACGGGCGAATGAACGACTCAACAAGCCGGCCGCGATCGTACGATTTGTCGACAAGCCACGACAACAGCTGACGTTTTCTGAACTCTATAAAACCGCCAAGGGTCTTCGCCAACGGGTTGTGGGACCTCGGAGTACGAAAGGGGTCGAAAGTGGCGTTGTTCGTACGGAACAGCATCGAATGGATAATAGGATTCAACGGAATCGTCATGACCGGAGCCATAACCGTGACGGCCATGTCCTTTCATCCGAAAACATGTCTGTCGTCTGCATCGCAAACCGGATGTGACTTGATTGTACTTGATGCGCGCCATGTGGCTGGACTATCAGAAGAGGACATATATTTTTCGGATAGACCGATGGGATATTCGGGCGGTTTTCCTCATTATTTGGTCTCTTGGGGCGTCACGCACCTCTACATCGAGATTATTTAAACAGGCACACCAGAGAGTATCGAGTTCACCCTAGACGTTTTAGAAGAAGAAAAAGCAACATCCGGCTTCTTCATTTCGTGGTGCACTTGAATAAGCATCGAATTGGTGAGATTTCTGATTCGTGATCCGGCACTCATCCCCGGCCCCTCTTGTGCAACCCCTCCATCGACTGAGGTTAGCAACTATTTCATAGGCTAAAATCATTTATTCTCTGACGATGTCCCCGCCCTTTGACGACCCGATATATATGTTGGTTTCATTTGCCCCGAGGCGCAGACCCTCTGCTGTATTTATATGTATGGTTTCAGTACCGTAATGCAATATTTTGTTCTCACTGAGCCCGATCACCACCGTTTAGCGAGACAGGTCGGAGATCTTTTACTCTACCAGTCCTAATGCCTACCCCTACCAAATTTTCTGCCCTATATCCTGAACGACAAAACAGTGAGAGCCTATGCTCTTTGACTTTGTAGTTTATCATATTTGGGACATTCTGAGCCTATTTACAGAACCCCCGCGCAGAGGATCATGGGTAAATTGAAAATCGCGGCCACGAGGGGTGCCAGAAAAGTGATATTTTCGTCATTTTCCATCAAAATTTCTGCTTTTCTGCGAGGAAATGTTGCGAGGAAAAGCTATTTTGATTCACATCAGATAATTTTTTGATAATTTATCATGGAGTTTTTACGAAGAAAACTCATAATTAAAAAATTGAATAAATCTGACGGTATAATCGGCCAAAAATGCCATTTTTCAAAATGATGTCACTCTGACGTCATCAATTTTGTTTCTTAAAATTTCTGGTACAGATATGAATAACTTCCGTATCATCCAAGCGATGTTGTAGATCTGTAATTCTGAACATGACTCGAAAATGGCTGGTTATGTTGGGGTTACGTTGGTAGAGTTTAGCTGATTGGCTGACGAAATTATGTGGAGTTGATTTCGAGGAATTCCCTCATATAGTAGCCGAAAATGGATACACAAGGTCTCGGGGTCAGTCTTACCGCGTATGAATGACCCAGATGGTTACAGGTTGTCTCTGATTTCTCACTCAGGAATAGTATGTCATTCGCATACAGGGTGAGAACTCGAAACTAGGTTTCTTCGCTGAATAGTTGTTTTTTTCGTTACATATTAGTTTACATGTACCAGTCCAGGCGCTGAAATTGGATCCCGGCAACAAATTGTCGATGGGATATGCAAAAGAAACATTAGTAGTAAGCGTAATATCTTAGCATAGTCCATCCAATTGCCATCACAAATGACCTTCAATCGATGGCATAATAAATCTCAAGTTTCAAGATCTTTCCTACGGAGTAATCTGTCTACACTTCCGGCTTTACTCTTATTTGGGTCGTTTGACTCTTCAATATTTTGATTCTGTCCTCATGTCCCGGCTGTAACTGAGTTATCGGGAGTCAATATGATAATGCTTGGGATCACAATGATAGCCTTGCATAACAGGTTAAAAGATTGCGACTGCTATTCGATCGGATAACTCAGCCGAAATCGATAAAACAGCCATTTATAGCTGGCAACTACCTTCAACAAATCAAGAGCTTTTGTGCACTTAGCTTTCAAGCAATTTATATGCGGTAAGAACGTTAATCGGCGATCAGACAATATT